>CP129450.1:50282500-50285000 GCA_030445155.1 Quercus variabilis | reverse complement strand
GCTTGGCCATAGAGTGTCATCTAAAGGAATTGAGGTTGATAGAGCTAAAATTGCAACCATAGAAAAACTACTACCTCCAAAGAATGTGAAGGGAATCAGAAGCTTTTTGAGACATGTGGGATTTTATAGAAGATTTATAAAGGATTTTTCTAAACTCTCTAAACCTTTATGTAATCTTCTTGAAAAAAATTCTGTATTTGACTTTGATGATGTTTGTTTGCAGGCCTTTAATGCAGTCAAGGAGAAATTGATTTCAGCACCAGTTATGACTGTACCTGATTGGAGTCAACCTTTTAAAGTCATGTGTGATGCAAGTGACTTTGCACTTGGAGCAGTGTTAGGACAAAGGCGAGACAAATTGTTTAGGGCCATATATTATGCAAGCCGGACATTGAATGAAGTCCAATTGAATTATACAACAACTGAGAATGAGATGCTTGCTATGGTGTTTGCTTGTGACAAATTTCGGTCTTACCTCATTTGTACAAAGGTGCTAGTGTTCACTGATCATGCAGCACTTCGTTATTTGTTTGGCAAGAAGGATGCTAAGCCTAGGCTAATTCGATGGATCCTTCTTCTTCAAGAATTTGATTTGGAAGTTCGAGATAAGAAAGGAAGTGAAAATTCAGTTGCTGACCATCTCTCTCGGTTGGAACAAGAGGAAGTAAGACCAGATTTAGTGATCCAAGAAGCATTCCCTGATGAGTAGTTGTTTGCATGTGAGATCAAGCTTCCTTGGTATGCTGATATTGTAAACTACCTAGCTTGTAACGTATTGCCACCAGATCTTACTTACCACCAACGTAAGAAGTTTTTGCATGATGTGAAATATTATCTTTGGGATGAGTCTTTGCTTTTCAAAAGATGCCCTGATCAAATCATCCGAAGATGTGTGCCAGAAGAGGAGATGCAAGCCATTCTCCATCATTGCCATTCCTCATCATATGGAGGACATTTTGGAGTAACACGAACAGCAGCTAAGGTACTTCAAAGTGGTTTCTTTTGCCCTTCTATTTTTCGTGATAGTTATACTTTGGTGAAAACTTGTGATCGTTGCCAACGTATGGGAAATATTTCAAGGTGTCAGGAGCTACCATTGAAAAATATCTTAGAGGTTGAGTTATTTGATGTTTGGGGAATTGATTTTATGGGTCCTTTTCCTCCTTCTTTTGGCTTTGTTTATATCTTGTTAGCAGTTGATTATGTGTCAAAATGGGTGGAGGCAATTGCTGCAACAACAAACGATGCAAAGGTAGTGCTCAAATTTCTGCATAAGAACATATTCACAAGATTTGGCACTCCACGAGCTATTATTAGTGATGAAGGGACCCACTTTTACAACAAGTTGTTCGACAACCTTCTTTCTAAATATGGTGTGAAGCACAAGATAGCACTTGCCTACCATCCTCAAACTAATGGGCAAGCTGAAATTTCAAATCGAGAAATCAAGAATATCCTTGAGAAGACGGTCAACACCAATAGAAAGGATTGGGCAAAGAAGCTTGATGATGCTTTGTGGGCATACCGTACAGCTTTTAAAACACCTATCGAGATGTCTCCTTATCGATTAGTGTTTGGAAAAGCATGTCATCTCCTTGTTGAGTTGGAGCATAAAGCTTATTGGGCTGTAAAGAAGTTTAATCTTGATTTGAAGGCAGCAGGGGAAAAGCGACTTCTTCAATTGAATGAGATGGATGAGTTTCGGAATGATGCTTATGAAAATGCAAAGATCTACAAAGAACGGACAAAGAAGTGGCATGATAAACAGATTCTTAGGCTTGAGTTTGCTCCAGGACAGCAGGTTTTACTCTTCAATTCACGACTAAAACTCTTTCCGGGTAAGTTAAGATCAAGATGGACAAGTCCTTATACAATTGACAAAGTTTCCTCTTTTGGAGCAATAGACTTGAAGGACAAGGCAGGACATATATTCAGAGTTAACGGTAAAAGATTGAAGCATTATTATGGAGAACAAGTGGAGAGGAATTGTGCATTTATTCCTCTTGGAGAACCAAATTGATGAAGATTGAAAAGTCTGGCTGTAGACTATAAAACAAGCACTTATGGGAGGCAGCCCATAAAACTTTCTTTTATTCTTTTATTTTTATTTATTTTTATTTTTTATTATTTATTTGAATAATTTGAATTTTGATGCTAGTCTATTTTGCAGGAATAAAGAGCTAAAAATTACAAACTAAAGCGGATTCACCATAAAACTAGGGAAGTTCCTTTCATTTCTTCAATCTGTCTCACTTTTGAATTACAATGAGGACATTGTTTGGTTTAAGTTTAGGGGTGTAAACTCCTATAGTCTTGAGTTGTTGGATTCTCTTATCAAGCATGTATTTGAGTATGATTGAATTCGCTATGACTCTGAAATTTGTGATTAAGGATGGTTTTGAGAAAAATTTTCAAAAAATTTGCTATTATGTCAGGCAGAGTTTTGTGGGTACTTTGATTTAAATCTTTATCCTTGAAAATAATTGAGCACATAGTCAAT
>CP129450.1:44382500-44665000 GCA_030445155.1 Quercus variabilis | reverse complement strand
AAAAAAAAAAAAAATATATATATATATATATATATCTCTCTCTCTCCGATTGGTTCCTCAAAATAAAAAATAAATAAAAAATAAAAATCTCGGAAAAGAATAGATCCCGAATTGTCTCCAAGACTCCAACTACCATCCACTAAGTGCATACGGCCTGTAGAGTTTGTATCGTATTTAAAATTTATTTTTGATAGTGTCTTTGTTAATAAAATATCTGGTGGTTCTATTAAAAAAAACCATCAAATAAAAAAATTAAAAAAATTATTAAAAATTTGATAAAAACAATTAAAGAGTGTTGAAAATCATAAATAAGATAATAGTAAAATTAAAATTAAAAATTAATTGTTGCTAAAATTTTGATAAGAAGTAGAACCACTAAAAAAAGAAAACAAGAAAAAACTTTAAAAAGTACTGTAGGGATGAAGGACCCAAATATAGATATTGGGCCATGAGTCGCGCCTGAGGACGTCAAATAGCCCGAGGACAGATAAATACTAACAAAGATAGATAGATTATTGGGCCAGGAAAGAGGTCTGGTCACGATGAGCATGAAATGTTGTCCGAGGAGCAATCCCTCATCGGCTGACAGAGTGGAGGCCTAATGTCCGACCACTCATCAAGAACTGGGTAGCAAGCAACCGTGCTGAGAAGGATAAGCTTTAGAAAGATATGAGTCAACAGAAAATTGATAAATATCTGGGTAGAAAGTTGCTACCATCGTATTAAATGCTCTGCAACTAACTTCCTGACTGCATTAAGGTAAAAGTGATACCTGAATAATAACTTTCAGCCTTACAACTACTCACAAAGAATCAGGAAGGTATTGATGGAACAAGTATTAAGACTAGCAATCTGATCTACACATGGAGGGCTGAAATGAAAGAGAGAAGTGAAATATAAAAGGGATGAATTCCCTTACAGAAAGGGGCATGAGAAAAACCAAAGAAAAATCATTGTGTAACCAAGAACTATAACATTTGTAGAAGACTAAGTGACATATATAAGAACACATCTTCCTCAAACTTGACTGAGGAGAATTTTTCTTGTTCAAACTGTTTGTCTTGTTCATTTCAATAACTAACCTATTGTGATCTACATCATCCTAACTCATTGAACATTCAATGTCAAGCCCACTCTCTAACAAATTCATTGTTTTGGGCTCATTGGACCAGTGTCCATCCATTTGTACTGTGGAGCAAAACATGTCCTTAGTCAATTGTAAAACGATGATTAAAAATCAATGTAAGTGGCAATTATGTGGGATTGACATTTGACACACCAACCATTTTTAAAACCCAAATTTTATTATATAATACTCCCTCCGTCTCAATTTGTTTGCCCTCTATTCCATTTTGGGATGTCCCAAAATATTATCATGTTTCTAAAAATAAAAATAATTAATTTACTAATATTCCTATTATACCCCTACCTTATTTTCAAAACTATTTGAAAAGAAAACTAACAAATATTTAAAAAATCAATCTAATTGGGGCACCTTTTTAGTTGCCTCATTAAGAATAATTTTAAAAAAATTAAAAAACTGATAAATTTATTTAAGGATAGTTTTGTAAACTTATACATTTTTATAAGGCAGACAAAATAATAAATGATGTTTCCTTAAAAATTTGACTTTTCAAACTAGACAAACAAATTGAGGCGGAGGGAGTATATAATATTGCCGAAAACTACATTTTCATCCTTACATTTTCACGCGATTCCCGCTTTGGTCCTTGGTAAGAGTAAAATTGTAAGTATACGCTCACTAATGGGAAGGCATAGAGCGACGTTCCAAACAAACCCGTCAGCTTTACTTGTGTCCATCAACAAGTGAAAACAATAGGGAGTCTACGGCTTTAAGCTAACGAGGTCAATATAGGGATGATGGAAAGTTGACACCAATAAGCTGAAGGAGATACACAAGGCTGACGGTTCTGACATAATCTTGACTTGGCCACCATGCATATGCATATAAGGAAATGTCTTGTGCCCCACGCTCAGTGTTAGTCTACTACAAGGAAAGGATTCCACAATATACGCTTATAAGGATTCCTATAAGGAAAAGACTTCTAACCCAATGAAGGGAGGTCAACCCTTTACTATTATAAAAGCCCTAATACCCTCACAAACCAAGGTGAGCATAATTCACCCCAGCTCTGGCGCTCTAGAGTTATGAGAAATTCTAACTTGACCTTCGAAGGGTATTTGGTCGACACCACACCGGTGCTCTCTGTAAGGTCTTCTTTTTTTGTTGTGCAAGTTTTGTTACAAGCACGTGAGGACCGTGTGACTTACTAATGGTTTTTTCGGCATCATAAGTTGGCACCATCTGTGGGAAAAGCTGCGATTTGTAAGCCATATTATCGCCTCTTGGACAAAAAGTTGCATGGTGCTCACTTTCTCAATGGCAACCACCAACGACGTTCAAGGAGACGAAGCACCCACGACTACCCTCGAGAGACAAGTTCAAACTCTCGTCGCTGCCGTGGATTGCCTCACCAAGAAAAACCATTACTTGGAAGAATAGTTGTGCCAGAAAAACGCAGCATTGAACACCCAAAAAGAAGATCAAGAAGGAACCAGCGTTGAAAAAAGGAACCAAGAAAGGCTGAAGGGCAACAACGCCCCAAGCAGACAAGAGCGACAGGATACCAGCCGACCATTTGGCTTAGATACAACTTCCCCTCACAAAGATGCAGATGATGAAGGAACATATGGACCTTATGATGCACACCCTTAGAGGACAGGTGTCTAATGACCTCAATGACCTGGTCCATCGATCTTACTTGCCTTTCACAGCATCTGTCTCATCCTACCCCCTTCCGCCAAAGTTCTGTATGTCGTAGGTGAAAAACTACGATGGATCCAAGGACCCCTAAGACCACATGGAGACCTTTAAGACCCTGATGCACCTACAAGGAATACTAGACGAGATCATATACAGAGCCTTTCCTACCATGCTGAAAGGTCCCGCAAGAATTTGGTTTAGTAGATTGATGCCTTACTCCATCAGTACTTTCAAGGAGCTAAGCGCCCAGTTTGCTTCGTACTTCATTGAGGGACACAGGTATAAAAAGTCTACTGCATGCCTGATGAGCATCAGGCAACGGGAAGATGAGACACTGAGGTCTTATATAGCACGCTTTAACAAAGAATCACTTTTAATTGATGAAGCCGACGACAAAATACTCGTAGCCACTTTCACAATTAAACTGCGAAAGGGTAAGTTCCAATTTTCACTATATAAGAACGATCCAAAGACTATGTCAGATGTGCTTTACAGGGCAACAAAATGCATGAATGTTGAAGACGTGCTTCTAGCCTGAGAGGAGAAACCCAAGAAGAGAGAAAGGCAGGAAGATACATGATAGGACAAAAGGCAAAAGATGGCAAGAACTAGAGAACGAAGGGATGACAGGCACTTTAAACCCCCTGCGGGGAGGTTCATGAGTTTCACTCCATTAAATGCCCCAATTGACCAAGTCCTAATGTAAATCAAGGATGAGGGAGCCTTAACCTTCCCTGAAAAACTGAAGGGAGATCCCAACAAACGGTCTAAAGACAAATACTACCATTTTCATCGTGATCACGGTCATGATACAGCCGACTGCTATGACTTGAAACAGCAGATCGAAGCCCTCATCAGGCAAGGGAAGTTACAGAAGTTCGTTATCAGGGAGAGAGTAGATCCACCTCCTCAAGAGCAGGCTCCATGACAAGACAACAAGCGATCCAAACCTCCCTTAGGAGACATAAGGATGATTGTGGGAGGCACGACAACCATTGGCTCGTCCAAAAAGGCTCAAAATACTTACCTCAAAATGGTTCAGAATGTTCAGCTAACAGGCGTTGTCCCGAAGATGCCGCGGGTCGACAGCCCCATCATTAGTTTCGCGGAAGAAGATGCTCGACGTCTTCACCACCCGCATGATGACGCGCTCGTCATTAGCATCCAGGTAGGAGACTATAACACATACTGGGTCTTGGTTAACAACAGAAGCTCTGCAGACATTCTCTACTACCCAGCGTTTCAACAAATGCAAATCAATAGAGAATGTCTAGTTCCAACCAACGCTCCACTCATTGGGTTTGGAGGAACAAAAGTATATCCCTTTGGCGTAGTCACATTGCCTGTCACAATTGAGGATTATCCACAGCAAATCACTAAGGATGTTACATTCCTTGTTGTCAATTGCTTCTCCGCCTACAACGCCATCATAGGACGACCTACCCTTAACTCATGGAAGGCTATAACTTTAACCTACCATCTGATGATCAAATTCCCCACTAAGAACGGAGTAGGGGAATTGCAAGGGGATCAAATAGCTACACGCGAATGCTATATTGTGATGCTGGATATGGATGACCATCTATAGACCATGAGCATAGAAGAATACCAGATAGGGGCAAAACCCGTAGAGAGGCTCAAGGAGATAGCCCTTGATAGCTCCCGATTAGACAGAACCACAAGGATCGGCACTTTTGCCAGCCCTACAGTTTGCCTAACACTCATAGCTTTCCTCAAGGAAAATCAGGACGTGTTTGCTTGGAGTCATGAAGACATGCCAGGAATTGACCCTTCAGTCATGGTACACAGGCTAAACGTGTCGCCCTCTTTTCCACCTGTCCGTTAGAAGAAGCAAGTGTTCGCCCAAGAACGAGACCGAGTAATAGTAAAAGAAGTCGGCAAGCTACAAGAGACAGGCTTCATCAAGGGAGTATACTATCCCGATTGGCTAGCAAATATGAAAATGTTCAAAAAAGCCAATGGGAAGTGGAGGATGTGCGTAGACTTTATGAACCTAAACAAAGCATGTCTCAAGTATAACTACCCTTTCCCTCGAGTCGACATACTAGTAGACTCTACAGCTCAACACCAACTACTGAGTTTCATGGACGCCTTTTCAAATTATAATCAAATTTGGATAGATGAAGCAAACTAAGAGAAGACTTCATTTGTTACCAGCCAAGGTCTTTTCTGTTACAAAATTATGTCGTTTGGCCTTAAGAAAGCGGGCGTGACGTATCAAAGGCTCATGAACAAGATGTTTACAAACCAAATCAGAAGGAATATTTAGGTCTACGTCGACGATATGTTGGTAAAAAGCCAAAAAGATGAGGACCATTTGAATAGGAATGGCAACGAGTCGGGTTCGAGCCGGGTTTCTTAATGCTCGAACCCGATCCGCGAGTCTATCCCAAAAACCCGAATCTGCCTCGTTTAATTAACGGGTTTTTTTTTGGGCCCTAGACCCGCCTCGTCGAGCCCCACGACCCTGCCCAGCCCATGCCACTTCAGGGCCCAATCTGTGGCCCAATAAAAAAAAGTTGCTTGAAGCCCTAAACCTCCACAAACCTAGATCAGAAATCCCAAAAAAAAAAAAAAAAAAAAAAAAAAAAAACCCCAAGACGCCAAGATCATGTTCATTAACCTAGATTAGAAACCCAAAAACAAAAACCCTAGATCTTATTCTTCAATCAGAACAGAGTAGCAACTAAAAACACAAAAATTTCAGATTTTTTATTTTCCCTTCAAAATCACAAACACAAACAAAAACACAAATCCTAACACAAAAATCACAAACCCAAACCAAATTCTCAAAAAAAGAAAAGAAAAAAGAACCCAAACTCCCTAATGATCCCAAAGGTCCCAAACCGTAATGAACCCAAACACAACAAACTGAGACCAGCAGTGATTAATGACACTAACAGAGCTTAGGACGACAGCGAAGGCTTGGGATGGCGGCGAGAGTTAGATCAGCGGCGAGAGGCTGGGTAGTTGGCCGACGGTGAGATTTTGATTTGTGAGTGAGAGAGTGAGATTGCGTGAGTGAGAGTGTGAGACTAAAGAGAATAGAGATGAGAGAGGTGGGCTGTGTGAGCTAAAATGAAATGAGGATGAGGAATAGAAATTTTAGGGTTGATAACAATATATATATAAGGGTATTTTAGGAATTATATATTATATATTATATATATATATATATATAACTGGGTCGGGTTGGGTTCGGGTCCGGGCTGGGTTTTTACAAAAATTCGAACTCGACCTGGATCAGGTTCAGGTTTTTTTAAAACCCAAACCCGACCCTATTCCTTATCGGACCAGGTAAAACCTAGCCCATTAGGGTCGAGCTGGGCCGGGTACCCGCGGGTCGAGCAAAAACTGTCATCCCTATATTTGAAGGATCTTGAGTTTCAGCACCCTCCGTTCCTACAACATGAAGCTTAATCCAAGTAAATGTGCATTTGGAGTGACAGCAGAAAAATTCCTTAGTTTTATGGTGTCTTAAAGAGATATTGAGGCCAACCCGAACAAGATCAAAGCCACAGTAGAGATGGCCCCCACAAAGAACGTAAAAGAAGTGCAGAGTTTAAACGGAAAAGTAGCCGCCCTGAACAGGTTCGTATCAAGGGCGACGGATAAGTGTTTACCCTTCTTTCACATGTTGAAGAAATCTTTCGAATGGACTACCGAGTGTCAGCAAGCGTTCGAGGAGCTGAAAACTTACCTTTCTTCCCCACCACTACTAAGTCCTTTGCAACCGAGGGAAGAGCTCTTCCTCTATTTGGCTGTCTCCCCGGCAGCAGTCAACGTGGCCCTGGTCAAAGAAGAAGACAAAGTTCAAAAGCCCATATACTATGCCAACTGGGCATTTCGTGGAGCAGAGGAAAGGTATCCACCCATGGAAAAGCTCACCTTCACTCTAGTTATGGCAACCCGCAAACTTAAACCGTATTTTCAACCCCACACGATGGTTGTCCTAACCGACAAGCCCTTACGACGGGCAATGAGCAACCCTGAAACTGCTAGTCGATTGCACTGTGGGTAATAGAGTTGATTGAGTTTAACATCCAATACCACCCACGTACAACCATCAAGGGACAGGTCGTTGCTGACTTCATAGCAGAATTCACCAACGAAGAAGATAAGGGTAAAATTGTAGGTATACACTCACTAATGGGAAGGCATAGAGTGACGTTCCAAACAAACCCGTCAGCTTTACTTATGTCCATCAACAAGTGAAAATAGTAGGGAGTCTACGGCTTTAAGCTGACGAGGTCAATTTAGGGAGGATGGAAAGCTAACGCCACTAAGCTAAAGGAGATACATGAGGCTGACGGTTTTGATATAATCTTGACTTGACCACCACGCATGTGTGCATAAGGAAATGTCTTGTGCCCCACGCTTAGTGTTAGTCTCATACAAGGAAAGGATTCCACAATATACGCTTATAAGGATTCCTATAAGGAAAAGACTTCTAACCCAAGGAAGAGAGGTCAATCCTCTACTACTATAAAAGCCCCAATACCCTCACAAACCAAGATACGCATAATTCACCCTAGTTTTGACACTCTAGAGTTATGAGAAGTTCTAACTTGACCTTCAGAGGGTATTTGGCCAGCACCACACTGTGCTCTCTATAAAGTCTTCTCTTTTTGTTGTGCAGGTTTTGTTATGAGCACGTGAGGACCATGTGACTTACTGGTGGTTTTTTCGGCATCATCAGTCCCTATCTTTTATTTTCACCGCTTTTAGTCCCTATTTAGAAAAACACCTTTTATTTTAGTCCTTTCCGTCAGTGCCCTAACAACATTGACCTACATGGCAAACAGAACTATTAAAATAATAATAATAATAAATTTATTTTGTCATTAAAAAATGCCACGTCAGCATCTAAATTTATTTTAAAAAATTAATTTTAACTAAATAAAAAAATAAAAAATAGAGATAAAAACCAAAAAAACATATTAATTGAAATTTAAGTGTGTCTTGAACAAGAACACAAACTCAGATCTAAGAATACAAAATTAAAATCCAAAAATCACAAACCCAGAAAATAAGAACATCAAATTAAACATGAACAAGGAATTAAACATGAAAACAAACATAAAACACAAACCCAAAAAATTAAAATTAAACCAGCACAACACTCCCACTCTTATTCACTCTCATTTTATACTTCTTTTCCTTCGTTCTTTCCAAATCCATTACTTGCTCTATTAGTGTTTGTATCTTTTTTTTTTCTTCTTTCTTTTCAGATCCATGACTCTATCTTTCTCTCTCAAATACCAACACCTTAGTGTTCAGCATATGGCCGCTGACGCAGCACATACGCGACGCCGTGGTGGCGCGCCTCATCGAGACGCTCTCCAAGCAATCCATTCTCTCCAAGCGCTACGGCACCTTGCCGAGCGACAAGGCCTCCTTTGCCACGCACCTCATCGAGATGGAGGCTTTCTCCACTGCCGCCACATTTGCCTCTGCCGAAGATGATGAAATCGAGATCCTCCAGGTTTACTCTCACAAGATCAGCCGTAGAATGCTCGACCCTATTAAGACTCATGCCTCTTCCGCCACCGCTTCTTTTGTCGTCGACGCTGGAACTGCGCTGCAGACTCCGTCTCTCGAGGCTGCTTCCGTCACCGCTGCCAGTGAGGATAACTCTCCTACCATCATTGAATCTTAATCTGTCTCTAGGATTTAGCTTTTCTGGTATGCTAGGATAACTGTGTATTTGTGTTTGGTTGATAAGAAAGGGCAAGAAAATGCTATAGGTTAATTTTTTGTTGTTATTTCCTAGGTTTGTGATTTTTGGATTTTAATTTTGTGTTCTTAGATCTGGGTTTGTATTCTTATTTAAGACACACTTTGATCTCAATTAATGTGATTTTTTATTTTTATTTCTATTTTTTATTTTTTTTATTTAGTTAAAATTAATAAATTATTTTTTAAAATTTAAATGCTGACTTGGCATTTTTTAATGACAAAATAAAATTTTTTATTATTATTTTAATAGTTTCGTTTGCCACGTAGGTCAATGTGGTTAGGGTACTGACGGAAAGGACTAAAATAGAAGACATTTTTCCAAACAGGAATTAAAAGCGAAGAAAATAAAAAATCGAGAATAAAGTGAAAATCGCGTGAAAATATAAAGGCAAAAAAAAATAGTTTTCGCCCATAATATTTGATTTAGCACCTCCATATGTGGTGGCCTCTGATGGGTGATTTACATGGAAAAGTACCCAAACCGTTCCTTGAGGCAGCGTCGAGTCTGTAGACTGTAGAGGCCAGTCAAGTCAGAGTAGCACTAGACAGATGTGGAATACAGAATGGACCACAAACAAAAGTCCATTCTTTACACGTGGGAAAAGGAGTGAAGCAAATTCGGACCAGCCGAGTTTAATCAACCAACAATGCCAAGACCATGTCAATTGACACAACAACTCATCCGTCTCGCGTGACATAGGCAGTGAAGTTATAAATATATATTTATATGGACTCATGACTCTTTTTCTCGGTCACTTCTAACTCGTTATTAGTCAGTTGAGTTGTGATAAAAGTTATGCTATAATGCTGGTATTTTTCAAGTTCAATATATACGTAACCAAACAGATCATTAAAAGTCTTCATGCCTTAGCAATTAGCACGTGGTTAAAATATTCGGTATCAGTGAGTGTGACTTCGAAAGGAAATGCGAATCCGATGTTTGTGATTCTGCGTAGGTAAACCTTTCTTTCCAACTGAAACAAGCCAGTAGTGGCAGGTAGAGATTGTCTTCATTGTTAAGAAAAGTCAACTACCTACAGAATCTACTCTCTTTTTTCTTTTTCCTTTTTTTAATGAGATACAAAAATAGAACCCAGATGTTGTTCGTTGAAAACTTAAAATATAGGAAATGCGTGATCAGTTTGCACGTTAACAGCGACCCATAAAATCTATTATACCTATTTTGAATTGCGTGTCGATGCCCATGAGATCATACAATGTCTTTTTCTAATGAGTTGTATGAATTTCTTCAGTTATGTGAATTCCCACTTTGTTGTCTTATTATGGAGGCAATCATGGCATAGTGGTCTAAAGCTGGAGGTTTGCATGTTTTATATCGAACAATCTCTATTAATTGTATACTGAACATTTTTTTTTTTAATTCTAAACTAGACAACTGAATAAATTATTATGATCACCTATGAGGCGAAAAAAAGAACTTTACATGAAGTGTTAATAGTAACAATATAGAATGGAGACCGATTTTATATTTTTTAAGGAAATATTCGAAGGCCTTTTAAAATGAAAATGATCAAGTTCATGTCAACATTAGATAAAAGAACATTATATATATTGTTCACATTGCCCTTAAGTGTATGTCTAGTCAACAAATTCGCTACAAATAACAATAGCTACAAACATCAAGGTAGGTGGTACGATTTAGGTGAGGGTGCATGCGTAAATGGAGGTGGAGATTGGTAGCTCTGAGTTGGAAGCTTGAGTGATATGGTTCTTGCACAGTAATGAGCACAGTACCAAACAGTGTGGTACGTGAGCATTCCAAAGCTTAAGTTAGTGAAGATTCAAAGAGATTTTAGCTAAAGCTTAGTTCTCAAGTGTGAAGCATACCTCTTAACAGACCCCTCCGTGCGCGCGGGGTGGTATTTATACTTCCTTAGGTAGAAAAATTATTACGTACTTTCGGAGTATTATAAATGCATACTCTCTCTTTTTACTCCAAAAGTGCACAATAATTTTTCCCTCAGGAATGTGTTGATCCTGAATCTCCTGATTACCATCATGATTTACAATGTCTGCCTTAACTGTTTGGGTAGTCCCTTCTAATTGGTTGGAAATCTCACTAAAAGATAAGTCACATCACATTTAATGCTAAGGAAAAAAACTCAATGGTGGTAGGTGACACAATTAATAAGATTATTATTAATGTGACCTCTTGCACAATGTTTTTGAGCAACGGTACCGTTCATGAGTATGATACCATAAGTAGTAATATCCTTGACGTATGAGGTTACTGGGATGCCTTTGGTGTTTTTGAGAAACAAATCAGTTGTTTTATTCAAAATAAATTATGGAACATCAAGTAATACAATGGGAGCTATATCAACAAGCCTTCAAGCCATACCTATGCTCATCATGTATTTTTACCTTTCTAGATAAGGCATGAGCACGGTTACCATTGCGTTTCAAATGGGAAAACTTACATTCTCTTAAAACAACAAAGTAGGATATAAGATGTTCTCTATCACATGTCCAAAAATAGATTAGTTGTGATCATTCATTAACAGAGCTTAAATAACCACAACATCATCACCTTCAAAAGACACATCTATTAGCCTCATTTCAATTGCAAATTGCACTACTTTACCGTAGTTGAGTTGACAACTTTTTATAAATTTATATTTGAACTCGCTATTGATATTACTTTTTTATTTACCACTAATAATTTGTTATATCAGTTGGGTGTGAAATTTTTTGTGTCTATAAACTTTTTCTATCTAACCACTGGGATCATTTCAAGAATTCGTTAGTAACTATTTGATGTTCATGTGTGACAGTGTGAGACGGGGACTATCTTCAATCCAAATATTAGTCGGGTTTTCTAAGCCTTGAATGGCGAATCTAATTCAGCAACACCAAAAAAGGGTGCAACAACATCTTGATTAGCCCGTGATGTTTTCACCTATCTCTGCACTTTTCCAAGCTATAGGTAAAAGGCATGGGAACAATGAAGCAGAGATCTCCATAGTTTCTACTAATCTCTGATGCTATAACGGTATAACCAAATAAACTTGTACAGCAGGCTTACCTCAAATTTGGCAACGCATTTATATTCAATAATGTCAGGCCTTAACAAACTTAGCATCATCAACATTAACAAATTCAACAATGCCATACCCATCAATAAGCATTGCTAATTCATATGTCGAATATGTCGACGGAACCAGTCAAAACTGTGTTGAACCCCTCTGCTTTGGCTGTTGTTGATCAGTCTTGGCCCGGTCGTTGGTTAGTTTTGTTTTGTTTTGTTTTTTTTTTTTTTTTTTTGGGTTCCAAAATAATGTTAAGGGTTCAATGAATCATTGTCAACTGTTGATTTAGAAAACTAATTGATAACCGACCAAGTGACATAGATATAACCATAAAAAAAAAAAAAAAAAAAAAAAAAAAAAAAGTGACATAGATATAGTCTCACTCTATCTATAAACTAATCCATAAATTATTGATTTTTTTTTTTAATACAAAAAGTTGATAGTCTCTCTGCACCGAAATTTTACACCCTTCCTCTTCTTGCTCTGTCATGATGGATCCAAATTAATGAGACAATGGGATGTTTGGGAATAGCTTATTTAATTGAACTTGAAAATTTTTTGCTGAAAGTATTATAAAGTTAAAAGTTAGCTGAAATAGTACAATGAGACCAATAAATATACCAAAAATAAGTTGAATAGTATCAAAAATAAGCTAAATAGTAAAAGAAGCTACCCAATATAAGTTTATCTCAAATGCAACCAATGTGTGGTTTTTTTTAGAAGAAAAGGATAACCGAATAAGTGAAGTTTTATTAATGTAAAAATGCAAATTACACATTTAAAGTTTGATCAATTATCATTTCTTTTTCTTATAAGTTTTTTTTTTTTTTTTGATTATGTAATTTCACACTCATTGTCAACGTTAATACTTCCTCCACTCCATTAAAAAATTTGCGATGAGAGAAAATGTAAACTTACAAGACTAGAATGACAAAAAAACGATAATAAATAAAAATTATAAGATCAAAATTATAAATAAAAAAGAAAAGAAAAGAAAAGAAACTTACAAGATTAAAGTGACAATTAACCAAACTTAAAGGATGTTTGTAAGGACCAAATTGGAACTCCTAGCCAAGAGGTATATGGACTTAGGCCCAAAAAGTCCAAAACAATAAATTTGTAGAGAATAGGTTGGAAAACTGGGTTTTAATGAATTATGCAGCAAGTAAACAGATCTTGATGACGAAGAAAGAAAGATAACAAATTTACACTTAAGGAAAAATATCCTTGGCAATGTCCGAGGAGACTGGTTCCTATAAATTGCTCTTGAAGCTCGATTACAAGTTTGGTTCCTAATTGTTGTAGTGTTTCTCTTCTTCTCTTCTGATCCCCCCTTCCTCAGGGGTTTTTCACATTATATATCCCCCATTGATTGATCTTGGCCCTCCATTTGTTGGCCATCCGAGTTATTACTTGAGTTTTTGTGCCATTAGATATCCTTTTTGGCTTTCTGTAAGTTGGGATAGTCTAGGCATCACTGTTCAGGGTCTTCTCTACATAAATGCGACCAGAAAGTTAGCTGCAAAGCATTTAATGCGGTGGCAGCAACTTTTTCCTAAGTACCTCTGAGTCTCTTCCCCTCTTACACGTTCACAATATACATCCCCATCAGTGGAACCTCCTAGAAGGTCACTCTGATCGACAGGGTATACCTTTGATCCATGCCCTGTTCATTCAAGGAGATACTCCTTCTCGGACCACCTTCCCAGCTTTTTTGCTCGCACTTTACTCGTGGGATTCTGAGCTTGACACCCTCATTATTGTTTATCCGTCCTTGGACCAATCAATGTTATTGGGCAAAGCCTAAGGCCCAATATACAATTTTGGGCCCTTATTCCTACAATGTTATTATTATTTCATTAATTATTGTTGTCTATAGCTTCTTACACATAAACCGTGTATATCATGTACACAATGCATAATTATAATTGTGCACCAAATTATTACAAAGAAGAATTCCATAAAAATAGTCCCAAAATGTGCGAGAGGTTCCGAGCACAAAAATCTTATAGATTAAGCCAACATAATTGTCAAAACGTGAATCGTATTGTGAATCGATTTTTTATTTTTCCGTACTATATATCGTATCGTATCATGTATTGTAAGATATACAAATACTTAATAAAATTTATAAAAAATTATAGATATACATATATAAAGGGTATATTCATTATAAATTTTGAATATATTTAGCTAATGACTAATTTATTCATCATTTATGTAATAATATTTAACAAGCTAACTAAATAAATCAAACTACCAACTGTTTATAACATACACATTCAAATTGCTTAAATTCAAAAGTGATAATATATTAAAAATGACCCAAAAATTAATTTATTTTCATCATATAAATCATATTGGCTCAACCCCATCTAAGTCGATGCTATCATCATGTTTATCATTTTACAAATTTATTTCTTCATTAAAAATTTTTTCATCATCATTAACATTTACTATCTCTTCTTGTTCTTTTTATTTTAATAATTAAAAAAAATTTCCTTGACATTCTAGTTTATTGGACTTATAATAATAATGAAAAAAATAATTATATTTTTCAATTAATATCTTATTCATAGTGTAGAAAATAAATTTATAAATATTAAAGTAAAGTGTAAGTGTGTACTATGTAATCCAAATTTTGTAGAAGAAATAGAGAAAAAAAAACTTATGAATATGTTATTTTATTAGATTAAATTAAGTAACCTAATAATTTTGTATTTAAAACAAATCTAACAACTTGTTAGATTCAAATAAAAAATACAAATTTTAACCAAAAAAAAAATCTAATTTTAAAGCAGTTGTTTATATATTGTATGATTTTACAATACAATACGATACGATTTATACAATACACACTATATTATATGATTCATAACATTTATGATATACTAATATGATATAAAACTTTTTACGCACAATATTATACGAATTGTAAAATATGTATGGTTTGACCCTGACAACTATGAAACCAACCCATGGAGTCGTCCTTGTCTCGGTGGAGTAGTATGGAAAAAAGAATGAGAAAAAGGCCGACTTGGGTGCCCCTTCCGTAATTTGAGGTACACGCAAGGTTATTTTGGTCATAAAGCTCCGTTGAACTTTGACAAGCCTCGTAGGTTTTTTTTATTAATTCAAGTCCAACACAACACTTCCCCTATGAATTCACTTTTGTCTCCAAGTCTGTCCTCTCTCTCTCTCTCTCTCTCTCTGTGGAAAGTACAATAGTTCGATCAACCAAAAAAAAAAAGGAACAAGTATTTTTGGTCTGCAAGGGCAAATAGCAAAAATAAAAAAAACTCTTTCACATTGTTGGAGGCTGATCGCAGTTCGGTTAGCCTAGTGATCTCCGCTATTTAGATGGGCACTCTGTCGCATGCGATCACTCCCAAACTCGCTCTTCCCGGCCACGACTTCTCTTCTTCTTCATCATCATCTTCTTCTTACTATGGAGTCACCTTCCCCTACTTGAACTCCCGTTTACAGGGATCGAATTCAACAACCAGACTCGCCAAGAAGATTCGGGTGTCTGCCAAGTTAGCCAAGCACAGCCCCGCCATTGATTTCAGTGATCCAGACTGGAAATCCAAGTTTCAAAACGACTTCGAGACTCGCTTCAACATCCCGCACATCACTGATGTCTTCGACGACGCCGTTTCCATTCCCTCCACTTTTTGCCTCAGAATGAGGTCTGCTTCTCTCTCAATTTTTATTAAGTTGTTGTTCATGTAAACACACTTCGAGAAGTTCAATAAGCTTTAGTGATTGTGTTATCATAGCAAAATTGTAAACTATGTATGAATTGGAACATTCCGAAAATCTCTGGAATTTTTGGTGCATTGCGTTGCTGATTCAACTAAAAATAGCTTAAACTCAATAAATACATAGTATTTATGAATATTTCAAAAAAAAAAATTAACATCAAGAATTTTGAAAATCTAACTACTGGATTGCATGTTCTTTCCTCTCTTAACAGTCATATGTTTAATAACATATGATGTATAAACTTATTTTTTATGCATGATTTTATACTACAAAAACTTGCAATTTAAACAATTGATCAATTTATTCTTCTTTAAATTTTGTAAGCATTGAGGATATAAAAAGAAAATGTGATCCAATGGTGAATTTGTTGTTGTAGCTTTAGGCTACAACTAAGTTTGTGGTCAAACTTTGTACTTCTATAAATGTGCTTTGAATTTTTAATTTAATTTTAATTATTGTATTTGTAATATGTGTTGACAGGACACCAGTATCAGAAGAGTTTGCGGGAGGTTACCCATCAGATGAGGAGTGGCATGGTTACATAAATAACCACGACAGGGTACTTCTTAAGGTATATTTTATATTTCCTATATATTAAGTTGTAGCCAAGAGCATTGTAGCTCAATTGGTACATCTGATGATTTCGGCGAAGATATCCAATTCAAGAAACCCCTGACTATTGAATTATCAACACACAAAAAAAAGTATTGACATTGTATGTTAGTCATTAATTTATCCTAATAACATTGTAATTTGTAAATTTGATTTTGATGACCCTAAATTTGTACTTTTGGCAAATATACACGTTTTGGTCCCTAAAGTTAGACTCAAGTTTTGTTTTATATCCTAAAATTTTGAAATGTTAATTTTTAGTTCTCAAAAAATTGTATACTTACAAAGCTAGTCCTTCTGTAAATTTGCCATTATAATTCTTGCTTATATGAAAACATTTGGCAAAGCCATGTGACACTCTGTTATAACAGCATTGTTATGGAAGGACTAACTTGGCATGTTTACTTTTTTTTGAGGATTAGAAAAGAACTATTCAAAATTTAGGCTATAAAATAGATCCTGACTCAAATTGTAGGGACCAATCATATACTTTCACTTTTTTTTTTCTCAGGAAAAAAAGTTATATATGATGCAAAAGATGCTAGTTGTGTAAGATGATGTATAATGGGAAAACTTGAAATCAATGCAAGTTAAGTGCAGAAATTCAAAGTACAAATTTCAATTTTTGAAAGTTGAGGAACTTCATTTTTTCCTTCATTCTTGCTATGTTTTTAGGATATGATAGCCCTATCTTTCACTTAAATGTGAGTTTTTTTAGAAATTGCTAAATTTTAGATGCCACCTCATTGTTCATATTTAGAGCACCAAGAACATGATTTGTATATATTCCCGTGCAAAATGCTAGGGATGTGATATATTTTCTGTCAAGCTATTTACTTCCTCTTTTGTCATAATTTTTCTTTTCATTCAATATTGCAGGTCATACACTACTCATCACCTACATCTGCTGGTGCTGAATGCATTGATCCTGATTGTACTTGGGTAGAACAATGGTAATTATCTATACTTAACTCTCTTTCAGACGATTGTGAAAATCCAGAGAATGCATTTGGTGGCAATGATTAGAAAATTCTTTAAACACTCAATGTTGCGTTCAGAAAAATATTTGATATTGTTGATATACTAGTATAACCTAGAGTGAATGGAGATCTATAGAGGCTTGCCAATGATAACTTTTTTGTGAACATACAGCAGTAGTGATGATGGGTGGTGGTTTGGCTCTCATGGCCTAGGGGTTCGCAAAACGCAAAGACGTTATGAGAAAGATGGGAGAGTTACATAAATGTGTAGGTTTTAACTGGGATCAACCTAGGATAAAGTTTCGAGAAGGCTCCTTTTTCTTTTCTTGGTGAGTCATGGAGTAATTACCTGTCTTTGCTGTCAAGAGGCAATCATGGAGGGGTATTATGGCTTAGAGAGGCAATGCAAAGGGATTTTAGTTGTGTGAGATTATTCCATGATCTAGAATGTAAGTTTATTGAGAATTTTCAAAAGAAGTCAATGAGCTATAGCTCAAATAACACTTCCTCTTCCCACAAGAATTGGTGAAGGGTGAGAACACGGGTTTAAAAGCCATTGAATGAGTGTGTAATTTACCTATAAAAAAAGGTTACCATAACTTGTGGCTTTGATTCCACCAACCATCTCTTGGAATTTGCACAAGAAAATGTACTCTTGGATTTCTGTTGAGATATGTGTGATTCCATAGAGTCTCTAGAGAGTGGTTGTTACCACAGTTAAGTTGGATTTTCTCTCTGAAGGAGTTGCAACACACTGATTTGGCATTTCTGTAATTATTATGCTGACTGATAACAGTTTGATACATATCCAGTAGTTTCTACCATTTGTAAATTTAAACTCATTCTAGAAAGAACAAAATATAAGCAAAGCATGTTGAGAAAAGTTTCCTGCAAATGAGCTTTCATCAGTCTTGAAAAGAAGTGAAATGTCACATGTTGTCACATTTTAACTTTTTACAAAACTTTCTCAGGAAATTGACATGTTTGCGTGTTTGGTTTATTTAATATCAAATTTCGTTTAAACTGTGACTTAATAATGTGATGCATTGGAACTTGGCAGGGTTCATCGTGCTGGGCCTCGGGAGAAAATATACTTCAGACCAGAAGAAGTGAAAGCAGCAATTGTAACTTGTGGGGGGCTCTGCCCTGGTCTCAATGACGTCATCAGACAGGTCATTGTCATGACTCTTTTGTGGCGGTCATTCATTACATTGATTATAGTTTTACCCTCATCAAATTTGCAATCTTATTTGAATGAATTATCATTTCTCATTTAGAGCAGTCTTGGACATTGTGGAAATCATGCAGCATCTTAATTTGAATTGTCTGATCTAGTTTCGGGCATTTCTTTGTACATCAACTAAACTTTTGCTTGATAGTATCTCTGGAGCTTAACAAATTTCTGTGCTTAAAAACAACAACACAGAACCTAACCGAACCAAAGCAATTATATTAGTAAGCAATATTCCTAACATGATTATATTGCTATATATTAAAAATTCCCTTGAGCATAATACTGCTCTAAATGTAAAATTGAGTTTAATCTGCATTCTCAGAACCTTCTTGAATACAGTAAACATGCACCCAGCATTTTGAGGCTGTAAGTTTGTAACAGCTCACTCTGAATTCTGGCAAATGGTGGTGACAAATATTCAAAATGATTGGTGTATAGCATTTTCAAAATGTATTTCTTTTGAACCCCCATATGGGCATATCTAGCCAGAATGCCTAAGATTTTATTTTATTGTAATTACTTAAATCATATTCTGCTGCAGATTGTCATTACCCTCGAAATATATGGTGTAAAAAAGATTGTAGGTATTCCCTTTGGTTATCGTGGATTTTCTGCCAAAGAATTAAATGAAATGCCGGTATGTTCTCTCACCTTTGTAATTATTTTAAACATTAATTGTGTTATAAAAAATTTTCTATGTACCTGTGATAAATGCATGCTTTTAATTTCTGAAACTATGGTTAGATTTGTAGATTAATTTGTTTAGGTTTTGGCTTTGATCATCAGCTATCAAGAAAAGTGGTTCAGAATATCCATCTTTCTGGTGGAAGCTTGTTAGGTGTTTCACGTGGAGGACCTAGCATTAGTGAAATAGTGGACAGTATGGAGGTGCTCATTTAATCTTTCTTAACTGTTTCAAAATGGCATCTTAATTCCTGGAGATAATAGAAGTCATCTGATTTATATTTTGCATGTTAATGCCAGGAAAGAGGAATCAACATGCTTTTTGTGTTGGGAGGGAACGGCACGCATGCTGGGGCCAATGCAATACATAATGAGGTTGTTAAGCCTGTACTTTTGTACTAATTTTGCTCACCATTTGATTTAGTTTTCTCATGCATTATTAAGATATTCTTTCCAGAATGAATCTGCACAGAGAAGCAAATAAAAAATATTGCTTCTGAGTTGTTTATCTAGTTCCCATTACAAGTTCATGTTATAAAGTCAATTAAATAAATGAATAATATTAACAAAATAAATAATGAGAACATGCATTTGAATGCAATATACTGTAAAATATCAGTGTTATCTTCATCTTCAAGGCTAATGGAAATGAGATAATGATGTACTGCTACTTATCCAAAACAGAAAAAGAAAAAGAAAATGATGCACTGCTACTTATCCCCCACAAAAAATAATGTACTGCTATACCTTGAAGATAATTACATCAAGAGCCAATGAGCTCTCACCTAAGTGGCACCTCCTCCCCTAGTGAAAGCAAGGTGGAAGGTGAGGTCATGGGTTCAAGACCCAATGGATGTGTAACTTACTAATAAAAAAAATCTTACAGGAGGTGCAGTTGTGGCTCCTTCCTAAATTTGTCTTTACAAGTTGCTAGTGCTTGCTCTATTTACTTCTAGGGGCTTGCCTTTTATCCTTCCTGAGGCCTAAGTTCATATATCTTCTGCTTTCAGTGCCGTACACGACGGATGAAGGTGGCTGTAGTTGGTGTGCCAAAAACTATCGACAACGATATTCTGCTGATGGATAAAACTTTTGGTTTTGATACAGCTGTTGAAGAAGCACAAAGAGCAATAAATTCTGCATATATAGAGGTACTTCACATGCATTTTAAGTTGCCTTTGCATATATTTATGTTTCTCTATATAATGTTTCCTGCTGAATTATTTCCTGGTGTTGATCCCCTCATGGTGAAATGAAAAAAAAAAAAAAATTTGGCCTCAATCTTGTTATAGGCACACAGTGCTTATCATGGTGTTGGCATTGTGAAATTGATGGGCCGTAGCAGTGGATTTATAGCCATGCATGCAGCCCTAGCGAGTGGACAAATTGACATATGTTTGATTCCTGAGGTACTTTTTTTTTAATCAGATGCCTGAGGTACTTATTACTAGTGATCATTTGGATGATTATTTTTGTTAGCCATTACTAATACTGCTGATGTGCACATTTAAGGTACCTTTTAATTTGCATGGGCCTCATGGTGTTCTGCGACATCTGAAATACCTAATTGAGACAAAGGGTTCAGCTGTTGTCTGTGTAGCAGAGGGAGCAGGACAGGTATGTCGCATAAGGATTACACATTTTTGGTTTTAGGTTGAATGCTATTACTGATCAGGTGATAGTCATTGTGCAGTCCTTTTTTGGCTTCAATCAAAACTATGATGAACCATTTTTGTACATTCCACAACATCACATAAATGTTATAACTTCTTCCTGATATTTTTCCCCTAAGACAGAGTAAAATTTTTCATTCTTTGTTTTTTCCTGATGCAGGATTTTCTTCAGAAAACTAATGCTAAGGATGCATCTGGAAACGTTGTATTTGGAGATATCGGTGTACACATTCAACAAGAGGTTGGTGGTTGTGTTTTGTGTTTTGACTTATTTCACGTGATCTTGATCTCCATGATACTAGAGACAACCGAAGTCAGTGGGTTGATGAACGATGAGATGACTTGACTGAATGTCTAATGTGTTAGATCAGTTGATATGTGTTGCGTAGATAAAAATGGATTGTTGTTTGACCTTGTAGTTGTCATTTGTCAGAGTTAAAAATATGCTATCTTCAAGCCTTCAGGATCTAAGTTCTGTTAGTGTCTTTTGCCAAGACTACATTTCGTGAGTTGACTACTTTGATGTTATGTGCAGTGCACAAGACCATGTGCTTCTGTACTTAGCTGGAAATAATTGATTAACCTCCCTTTTTTTTAATCATTAGAATTGGGGATAATTTTATTAATTATTACTGATCATGTATTTTAAAACATTTAGCCCATGTTGCATTTGTCAAATTCCCTCATTATTTCTCAAATTCCCTCCCTCTCTCTCTCTTCCCGTTTAAAATTCTGTTTTCTTGATGGATATGTTGTGAGAGGCTGCGTTGATATCTCTGAATTCAATCACGAAAAGACTTGGAGGTTCTATTCTAATTACTCAGATACAATTTTTCCTAAGATGGCATCATCAAACTACGGGATAAGTTTCAATGATGACGTAGCTATGATGGCTATCTTGTGTTACTGAATCTGATAGCATATATTCTTTGAAATATTTTATATTGAACTTAATGTTGACACTTTTGCATTTTGTACCATATTAAGCAATATTTCAAAAGGCACAGGTGCTTTTGAGTCAACATAATATTTTATTCTGTTGTGTATAATCTTTCTTGCTTTCAAAGAATTACTAGTATGCTGGGCAACTCAAAAAAAAAAAAAAAAAAAAAATTGAATCCTTTCATGCATACTCTACATTCATTGGGCTTACTCTATTTACTGATATCTAATTACCATTATTTTTTCAGATTAAAAAAGCTTTCAAGGCGATTAGTGTTCCAGTTGATGTGAAGTATATTGATCCCACATACATGATCCGTGCATGCCGTGCAAATGCATCAGATGGAATTCTATGCACTGTACTAGGACAAAATGCTGTGAGTCTCTCTCTCTCTCTCTCTCTCATAGTAATTGTTAAGCTTTGTCTAAAAAGTTTAAGCTAATAAGAATAAGTGAATTCAATTGTTTAACGATTATTCTAACACTCCCCATCATTATGGGTCCAAAATCCACTCACTGAGTGGACTCAACACATGTAATTTGTAACTTTTAAACAAGAGGTAAAGTAGAGAGTAGAGACAATGTTCGAGCTCAAGACCACATGCTTTGGGACCATGTTAAATTACCACTTGCCCCAAAAGATTAAGCTGATTGGGTATGGTGAATTTACTCACTCAACCATTATTCCAACAATAATATATAGTCTCTCTACTGCCTGGATATGTAGCAGTTCACAGATGTAGGGATTTCAACAGTGATGGCCAATGTCTAGGCCCAATATTTGTTGTACTTGACCTTATTGGCCAGAGACTAGCCTACAGCTTAGCATCTCTTACTTGGTAGTTCTGGGGAATGTAATCAAGGGCTTCATCTTGTTTAAACCCAATTCACAAGAATATCTTAAGTAAAAACATAGGACCAAGAAGTCATTTCTCAACAATTCTACTATCAACCAATCCCTTAGTGGGGACTGCTATGACATTGAAGCTGGGCAAGTAGATGACCTGAGAAAAATAAACATCTATTGCTTGGGTTATTTACAATGTGATGAGCCAAGATCAAGACTTTCAGCGCGAAATAGGATGCTTTATCATAATCAAGGTTGGACCAGTTTTCTGGGTTTGGTTCAATAATAATTGGTGATACTAGTGAGGTTTTTGGCAAACCAAAAAACTGATTAAATTCTTATATAAGCTGAACCAAAAATAAAACAAGTTCAAAATCGAATTGGTTTTACATCCAGTGTGTCTAGACTTAAGTTAGAACCAAATAAAACAAGTTCAAAATTGAATTGGTTTTATGTCCAGTACGTCTAGACTAAGAACCAATCATGGTGGGTTATGTATGTGAAATGCTGAATTTAGAACTGATTTTTAGTGGAAATGTGCATGTGAAACCTAAGTATTTTAACAATATCCCCTTTTTCCATTCAGCTAGAGATTTAGAAATGAAAAGCATTAATTACATTGTCAGCATGGTCTTTTTTTAAATAAAAAATAAAAATGACACAGTAGATGGAGGATGACAGTAAGCAGCGAGAGCAGATGGGCTTAAACCATTAAAAAAAAACCCCACTATGTGCATGTGTAACTTAAAAATTAAAAATAAAATAAAAGGTTTGTTACAAAATAAAAATTGAAGTCAGTAGAAGTTCTTTTCAGAAAAGGATTGAAACATCACAGTTTCCAGTTAGGATCTTTATTTATTTATTTTTTTCAAAGTAATTGAAAATCTTTATTGAAGAGAATAACAAACAAAGCATCCTGTGTACATAGGAAGTGTACTAGGTTTGCTATGAGCATCATCTAAAGTTGCACGTATATAGAAATTCGTTCAAGTTAGAAAAAAAGTGACCACTTGAAGCAGTCATCCGGTCATACAGAGAGTGAAATAAAGAAGTCTTAAATATACTAATATAGTTAGGAAATTTTATCTCTTATTGACATCTATGGACCTGGTAGGTCCAGCTGTGAACTTTGGTCCTGTTCAGAAATTGGTTCAGCAAATATATTGATTCCAGGGTTGGATCAGAAATTGCCTTTTGTAATTGCATCTATGCTCAATTTGGCTGGGCCATGTAAGATTGTGGCTTGATCAGTGCCCTATTTAACTCAACCTCAAACTTGCCTTGTTTCAATTGGCAAGCCTATGAGAGCTCAAGCATGCCTGAGATGGCAAGCTGAGATCTGGCAGTTTCAGCGATTGATCAAACTTAATCATTTTGACTTGGCCAAAGTTCAAGTGAGCATCGCTCAAATCACCTAGGGTTTGCTAGTCATTTCATATATAGGGTTGTTCTTTAAGTGCCTCTTTCACTTGTTTTCAGATTTCCATGAGCTTTTTCATGTCTTTTGAGATGGTTCAGTCCTGCTAATGTCTATTCAATATGGATGTGTGGGTTTGGCAGGTTCATGGCGCATTTGCTGGATATAGTGGCATTACTGTAGGCATATGCAACACTCACTATGTCTACCTTCCAATTCCTGAAGTCATTTCTTATCCCAGGCTGGTGGACCCCAACAGTAGAATGTGGCATCGATGCTTGACTTCAACAGGCCAGCCTGACTTTCTCTAATAATTTTATTTAAGTTATAAGACTTGAAAATATATCTATATAAGCTCCCAAAGAGTAGAGTCTAGGACAGATACCAGCATCAAAAGGTTTTTTGTTAGTCTGGTCACCGCATGCTGTAGAAGAAATAAATATCAAAGGATTACATTCCCTCTACCAAGCAAAGATGAGGGAATATTTTGGATTCATTGCTCTCAGATTTCCTTGACAATAAAGTTCCAGAGGAATCATCTGGCAATTTATTCTTTAGATTTAATGTTTATTACAACGATTTGTACAAAATTTGTTGTAACTATGATATATGTCAGCCACAGTTAAAGACTATGCAAACTAGACCCTTCCGTAGTGGTCTAGCTTATAAAATTTAGTTGCATTTTTTGGATCATATTTACTTGAGTTCAAATTATCAGCCTTGAGACTCCAATAAGTAATGTTATATTTGAATGTTGGGCTATTACGAAACATGTTCATAACATGCTGTGAACGAAACAAGAATATATGGATAAGTAGAAATATAAGAAAAGATAGGATGTGGAATGAAGAAATAAGATTAAAGATAAAGAGTCGGTCCCATTGATGAAATGATGTGAGAATTTTGTTTTGATGAATAAGCAAATTTATTTTAAAAGAAACATGTATATCAATACAGCATAAAAACACCAAAAAGGAACCAGCTAGGCCAGCCAGCATCTCAAGACAGAAACAAAAGCAAACGAGGATGGGAAATCTAAACACTCAAACCATCTACAAGGAGGGCACCTAAGAACTGAGCTAGAGATGCCCCAAGAGCACAACTCTGCTCTGTTTAACACATGCAGAAACCGCCTGTTTTCACCCTTCTTTAACTTCTCATTTAACACTTTTGATGATAATCTCTTCAGAATTTTTTTGAGAATTCAATAGATATAATGGGAGAGGAGGATTTGAACTCTGGATGTTTATGTTAAAAACACCTCCAACCAGTACATATGTAAAGTAAAAAGGCTGACAATGAGACTCTTGTCAATAAATCTATGTAAAGTAAAAAGGCTGATAATGAGACTCTTGGCAATAATCTCTTCAAAATTAATCCTACCTTGACGAAGAACATTGATTTTGAGCTGCCACAGGTGATAGACACCGGACCATAAAACAATTTTGCATATCACATATCTAAACTCCTTCCCTCAGATGATCTTCTCCCCCACAACATGATTTCTGCCAAAGAAATTTAAGATTCCTGATAAAGCACCGATCCATAATAGTTTTTCACACTCCTTTGGACAAGAGGCCACTCAAAGAAAAGATGCCCCTATCCTCAATTCTATTTCGGCAGATTACACAGCTAGCATTATTAGCACATATACCTAACTTTAAAAAGCCTCTCTTTCCTCAACAATCTATTCTAGATAGCTAGCCAGCCAACCAATGAAAGCATACTTAGGTATTGCACCCTGGAAGCATATTAGTTTCCACCACTTGACCTCGAGATTTTTCCTTCTTATACAGCTCCAGGTACTAAAACAAGAGTACAAACTAGACTTTGAAGGGATCCAATACCTATCTTCGTCCACCAGCTCTATTAATGGGACTATACTTTGCATAGTTACTAGGTCTTCATATTTAGCTGGAGGCCAATGCCAACCCCGATCCTGCAAAACACTAGAAACCATAACATTCAGAGAACCAGCTAAAACATGCACTAAACAACTCTATCGTCTATACATCTGATAAAGGACACCATCTAGAAGCCACCAATCACGCCAAAGAGAATGTTGGAGGCAGTTCCAACTTCAAATCTGAGCAGCATCCTTTCTAAGTTTTAAAATCTTCCTTGAAGCATTTGCATTCGTGCAAAAATTCATGTCTATTTTAGGGGAAAATATATCCTGTTACGGGGTATGTCTCCTCCTATTTTAGCACAAGAATCTACTTTTTTCTTTTTTCTATTTTATATACTTATTTTTCAAAACACCTCACATTAGATTTACGTAAGAGTAGAAAAAAGAAAAGAGTAGGTTATAAAATAGAAAAAGCTAAGTATATAAAATAGAAAAAAGAAAAAAGCAGGTTCTTATGCTAAAATAGGAGGAGACATACCCCGTAACAGGATATATTTTCCCCTAAAATAGACATGAAGTTTTGCACGAATGCAAATGCTCCAAGGAAGATTTTAAAACTTAGAAAGGATGCTGCTCAGATTTGAAGTTGGAACTGCCTCCAACATTCTCTTTGGCGTGATTGGTGGCTTCTAGATGGTGTCCTTTATCAGATGTACATACCCAAAAGCAACTGCCCTTTAAGAGGTTAGTTTTGGCCCAAGGAACCCATAAAGATCCAGCCTAAGCAAACAATGACCGAATGAAACCTATGATAGTTGTCTTGATCCATTTTTCTATTATACAAAAACTGATATAAATGCTCTTAAACTTCACGTACAATCCTAAAAAATATTAATAATCCAAAAGCAACTGCCTTTAAGATGTTAGTTTTGGCCCAAAGAACCCATAAAGATCCAGCCTAAGCAAATAATGACCAAATGAAACCTCTGATAGCTGTCTTGATCCATTTTTCTATTATACACAAACTGATGTAAATGCTCTTAAACTTCACGTACAATCCTGGGGAATATTAATAATCCAAAAGCAACTGCCCTTTAAAAGGTTAGTTTTGGCCCAAGGAACCCATAAAGATCCAGCCTAAGCAAACAATGACCAAATGAAACCTCTGATAGCTGTCTTGATCCATTCCTCAATCCTCTTTAAGCCTAATCCTCCCTCACTTTTTAGCTTGCACAGCAAATCCCAATTTATTTTGGCACCAATTGCAAAACTAGCCAAACTATTCCAAAGAAAACTAGTCAATCTTTGTTCCACGGCTCCAAGGACTTTTTTAGGGAGAATAAACATTCTAGACCAGTAATTTTGAAAGTTAAACAAAAATGATTGTATTAATTAAAGTTTTCTAGCATAAGACAAATATTTCAGGGACCAAGAATTAACTTTGGCTGTGATTTTGTCAACTAAAACACTCTTTCTCAGACAATTACCTCCACGAAATAAGTAGAACACTTATAAAGGTACCTGACAGGAAGCTTCCTCTTTGAATTGAATGATCACAATAATTTGAATCTTTAGACTAAAGGGGATAACAACAAAAAGAACTTAACTTTGAAGCAACCAGCCCAGAGATGCTACATTGATGGCTTCTAAAACCGTTTGTACCAGGCTTATTGAATGGATATCTGTAGCAGAAAAACTCACCAAATTATTGGCATAACTTAACTTCGAAGCAACCAGCCCAGAGATGGTATATTGATGGCTTCTAAAGCCGTTTGTACCAGGCTTATTGAATGGATATCTATAGCAGAAAAACTCACCAAATTATTGGCAAAACAAAGGTGAGTTAGCCTTAAACTTTTACACTTTAGATGAAACTTGAACTTTGGTGAGTTATGAATATAGAGTTTAGTTGATAACCAAAACAAAGAGGTAAGGGGGACAATGGATCCCCTTGCCTCAGCCCCCTTCTACCATTGAAATAACCCACCAGCCCACCATTAAAAGATACAGAGAACTTTGGGGTGGCATACATTCTTTGGCCCAAGAGAAAAACTTTGGAGGCACACTAACAGCAATGAGACAGTGAAGAATAAAGTCCCACTCATCCGAATCATATGCTTTAATTAAATCAACTTTTTAGTGTGCATCTAGCCTTGCCCTGGTCTTTATGATTGCCTCATTAAATCAACTTTTAGTGTGCATCTAGCCTTGCCCTTGTCTTTATGATAGCCTCTAACAATTTTCTGTGTTAGCAATATGAGATGATTTGGCTATGTGGAAAGAAAGAGCGATTGATGTAATAGTGAGTAAGAGTGATTAGATTCAAATTGAGGGAACAAAAATACCCTGAATAACACTAATAGAAGTAATAAGGACTTCTTATTTTCCATATGAAGTTTGTCATTCATGCCAAGATGTGTACATAGCGGAGCCACTACAATAACAAAGTTTTTCTTCAAATTGGATTGGAGGATCTCATCCAAAATATTACTTGTTGATTCATAAGACCATTCATATGTATTTTAATTATATAACTTATTAAATCATTAAAATGAATCTCATAACTATTAAATATACCGTGTAATTAAAAATATATGTGAATATCCATTTAAATCATCGCGCAATGAATTAGAGTTAACTTCATCTTTAATATTTACTGAGTTATACTTAGGTTTTTTTTTTTTTTTTTAATAACCGTACAACTTGCATTAAAGTTGGTTGATCCCATCATACATTGATCATATTTTGTGCAAAAAGTGTTGCGCATAATATGGTGGTAGTTATAGCTCTATGAATCATAAGTATCTTATGATATAACATGTGTACATAATGCTTCTCTCACTAGGAAAAAAAAAACTCTTAAGTAATACTTTTCTCACAAAAAAAGTATCTTCTGTAATATAGGTGTATGCAACATTTCTTTTACATGTGAAATCTACACATGAACCTCATATACATGAAAGGATGATATTATACTTGATAAATAAGACACCTTCACATTTATGTAACACGCATGAATGCAAGAATATTTTTGTATATATCCTTTGTACAAGTTATCACCTCCTACATATCCTAATAATCAAGCTCGTCCCTCCTTTTTGTTTAGCATCTTTGGGGTGGTGTTATTGTTTGTGTACAAACTAACACAAGGGAATCACTGTACGTGTTGGTGATGATAGTATAGCAGAAATCTGAAAGTGCTCCTAGCCTGGCTAATGCACATGAAAGCAAAGATTAATACGTTCATGCCTTCTCTCTTTCCCTTTTTCTTTAAAAAAAGATGTATGCTTTGCTCGTACAAAGCAATCACTGTGTTCTTCACCAATAAAATAGCTGTATTTTTCGTATGGCTCATGCACATCAGCACGTGACAACATGAATAACTCGTTAAACTAAGTTCACTGAATAATAATAATAATATTACCGACTGACTGGTCAAAGATTTTACATCAGCTCCTCACTCAGTAAAAGTTAGAATTTTCCTTACAAACTCGTACACATAACCGAGTCCATCTAAATTTTAGAGTAAGAGGCTCTCTGTCTCTCTCTCTAAAATGAGCCCCATTAAGTTAGCAGAATAAACAGTAAGTCAGTAATAATCTATATGTATCTGATATGATTTTAAGGTTTTAAATTGGAGACAGAATATGATTGACCAAGCCCCAAGGCTAAATTATGGAACTTCAAAAACTTTTTGTATTTGTACTTTTCTTTTTGTCTTCCCTATGTCAATCTGTTATGCCTTGTAACTGAAAGATCATTTTCCTACCATTAAGCTCACATTGTGGAACTGGACAATATTAATTTAATGCTTTCTTTTCCATCCAAAGCCATTGACAAAACAAAAGGGTTATGATTCTCGTGAGAGCTCTGACCAAAGTCACCAAACCCTTTTACCCATCTTCCATATTTCTTTACATAGTGATGATATATAGTGCCATCTTATTCACCAGGACGCCCACCTTTGTTTTTTTATTTTTTTGGTTTCTTAAAAACCACCACGCACACTTAGAAAAGTTCTTCATTGGGTCTTGTGTTGGTCTGTGATTATTTTTGGACCCTTTTCTTTTTGTAACAATATTATAAAATAAAAAAATTTACCAAATAAAAAATAAAAAATTTTATACAAGTTAATAGTGTCCTCACTCAAAATCAATCTCATATATATTAGAAAATAACAAAAACTAATAAATAAGTCTCTTAAATTAAAAGTGACTCGACTATTTATAAAAAAATTCAATCAATTGTATGATAAATTGTGTGCACAAGGGCACCGTTACCCAAAAAAAGAAATATTTGGCAAGGAAAATGTTAGTACTTGGATCACATTAAAGACAATTACCTCACAATGTGTTTATATATATTTAATTTGGAGTAAAAAGGAATGAAAGGATGTTCACATTCACATTTCGTAAAGATGATTTGTAATTGTCGCCCTGTGTTTATATATAATTATATATTGGTTCTAGCAAGTAGCAAGGGACAATTTATACCAAACTAAAATTAAGAACCTCAGAGAAATCAATTTAAATATTTCTCAGTTACTACAATAAGTCAGAGCTGAAAATTTTGGTGCCGAACCTCGACTAATTTTGCAGTGGCACTGACTCACTGAGCATCTTGTGTTCCCCCCATCCCCGTACACAAATACACATGGAGAGAGTCAGAGATAGAGCTGAAAAATGTATAAATAGGAAGGTTTTAAAATATAAAATTAGGCACTCAAAGTTTAAGGCTGATCGAGTCATTTTAGTTTAATATCTATCTCTGAGTTGGTTTCTTTTAAAGTTTCAAGGCAAATTGCCTTCTGTAACTTACTAGTACTGTTGGTTCGTCACTTCCATCTCATATCATATGACATGTAAATTTAAGTTTATATGCTATTGGGATCCTTGATAGTACATAATAGTAGTCTGTTATAATTGGCTTAATTTTAATTATAGAATTGGCAGTGCTTAGCTGTTGTTAATCAATTAAGGTTTTTCATATTATAATGCTGTTTTCTATTTTTGACTGTTTGAGCTAGTGCTTGTTTACAGTTGCAAACATTGGTAAACAGGTAAAGGTCATACGTTGGATAGGTAATTATATTTTTATAAGAGAGAGAGAGAGAGAGAGAGAGAGAGAGAGAGAGCAGAAAATGTCACTTTTTGAGAGAAAAATTTGGTTTTCATGAACCTCTTTATGGCACCTACGTACAAAAATTTTCATGAAAAATTGAGTTTTCATGAAACTTGTTTAAAGTTCGTTTGATTAGGCGTTTTGAGAGTATAAAAGAGTGTTTTAAAAACCTAAAACTTTGTTTTGTAACTACAATTTCTTACAGCTTTTTAACAAACACTTATTTTAAACTCAAAACACTAATTTGATAAAATTCTACGAACAAACCCATAAAACCTATAATGGGTGAAGTTAACAGAGAAAGCTACTTCCCACTCTTTTATCATAGTCATGAGTCATGACACTGAAATTAAAAGTTTTAACAAACACTTGAAAACATATTAACCATAATTGCCGTATTATCTCTTTCTTTATTATTATTATTATCATTTTAAATCTCCCACCAACCGGTTCGATTTTTATTTTTGACAATAACTTTACTCCTATCATTGTCAAAAGTGAGAAGTTAGCTACAACAAAAGCTATAATTTCTTAGAGGAAAACCAACATACTGAGAAATTATTACCACCATCACCATGGAGTCAAACCTAGAGTAATAATTTCACTTTTCATTGTTTTGTTAGTAAAAATAAAAATAAAAATAAAAATAAAAATAAAATAAAAAAAGGCCCACAATAAAAGTATAAAACTACTCTACTTTTTAAAATAAAAAAACTGACCACACGTGCCATCAGTTCATCTCAAGTCTCACTCTGAAACGCAAATGACATATGCGTCCACAATGCATCAGCTCTGTACGCAACACACTACAGTGCATTCCCAAGGTTTTTTATACTCTGTACCTTTTTTTTCATCATTATTACGTTAGACTTAACAGGGGGGTGCAGAGCAAGCCCAGATGTTGACCGGTCACAATCAAAACAAAAAAGAGAGTTGTGGGCCTGGCTGGGCTCAGGACTGGAGGGCCCAGCTTGGCCATTTCCAATTCCAAGAACGATAAACAGACAAAACACAATAATTATTACAAGAGCCAAAACGACATCGTTTAATCTAATTTGTCATCAATCCATATGGGGCATGGTAATATTAGAAGTAGTAAGGCAACAACCATGGTTCTTTGGTTAAGGACAAACTAATTTCTGTTTCAAAACTTGATTGATGGATATTTTTCTATTTCTCATTGGAAGAAAGAAAACAAATTTAAGAAATATTCCTTCTATTATATCTCCCTCGCTTCCTTTTCTCTCTCATTTGAAATGGAAGCTACAACAAAAAGCTGTATTTTTCTAAACACATACTAATCCACCAAGACAACCACCACCAATTCCTAATATATAATGGCTGTCTCAGAATTTGTGATTATAAATAGCTAATGACTTTCTTTCTCATGCAATAAGTATGACACTGACACCTCCTTAATTGCATTCTACCTTAATTTATTTATTCAAAACTATCTCTTTTTCTCTCTCTCTCCCTCTCTTTCTCTCTCTTCCTTTGTAACAAAAGGGGCACTTCCAAAACCACACCAAAAATCCCATTCAACCAAACTGATTGGACTAGGGTGTGAAGGATAAAAATTCACACGTCATGACTAGAATTCTACTTTAGATGATCTGTCTGGTGTCTTCCCCTTGTATCTGGACTATTATGTGAAGAATTTGCACATGACCCAACTGTTAATTCATCACTTTTATAGCTCAAGCAAGCAGCATCTAAAACCCCAACAGGGCTTTGGGGCACAGATGAAGCTAAGTTACTTGCCAAATTAGCAGACCCACTAATCAATGACAAATCTTTCATCAGTTCAAGACACTTCACGACCCTTTCCTGCAAAATCCCACACATAAACTAAATTTCTCATAAGCTCATCAAATTGGAACAAATATAAAAGGCAAAATCTTTTTATAAGCAAAAGCAGATATGTCCTGTCCTGGGTTTATTTCAGTGGGCACCACCAGTTTTACCTTTTCTACATGTTTGAAACAAGACATGGCCTTATCAATGTCCACTTCTTGAATTTGCCTTGAAATAGAAATGGCCACCGCTGCAGCAATTTCAGAGGGCCTGAATTCCAAGAAGTCAATACCTGCAATCAATTCCCACCCAGCACTGCATCACACCCATTAATCCTCAAGAACATCCAAGTACAGAATGTAACACAACAAATGGGGACAGACCTTTGATTGTGCTTAATATGAGTTGTACTGATCTAGAAATGGATAATATTGATGGATACTGAACTTTGTTAATCTTGCTTAGAAAGTAATCAATGAATGAGCAAGGGGTAAGAGCACGCATCCTCCAACCCAATGTGCCCAGCACCAGAAGCTCCATTCTCTGTATAGAGTTAGCTCCAAACACAAACTTAGGTTCTCCCACCTGCACACAATCACTCATCACAAAGGCAACCGGATCAAATCAATACCAAATTCAGAACATATCAAATTGCCAAACCAACAACTTCAAATTATTGTGCATGAATTTTATACCTGTAAATCTACCAACTGAGGCACGTTAGTCTCCTCCATTTTGGCTGCTAATGACATACAAGCTACAGCTAACAATTGCACAGCCCAACTTTTATCTCTCTACATGCCCAAGAAAAATGGTAAACAAACATCAAGGATAGAGATAATCAATAAGGAAACACAATAATAAGAATAAAATCAAAGAAACTGGCATACTTGCTTTCAATTTCCGAACTTACTGGCAATTCATTAATTGATAGGAAGCGATCCAAGTAGTTCATGGATAGACACACGCTTGATGGTCCAAAACTGTAATGATCATAAGCCTGTTGATCACAATGAACAAAACCCAGTCACTAAGAGAAGTGACCCTCTCATGAATCAAGAAAGAGATTATATTTGATGAACAAATTATCAATCTGACACAAGAGAAACAATAAACCAAGAATTTGTCAAAATGGGAATGAATGGCAAAGATAGAAGGAAAACTCAAATCAAACTAAACAATCCATTCGAGTTACCACACAAAACTTGTTAAGGAATGAACACAAGATTCATAGACAACTTAGAAATTGATTAAACAAGGTAAAGCACAGAAAACACATTTCATAAATGAAAATGAAATTCTATGAGAAAATTGAACATTGTTAAGAAATTAGTCTTGATAATAACCATAACAAGTTCTTGAAAACAAAAACACAGTTGCATAAATCTGAAATACTCATAAAAACCACAAGAGAATCAAACCACAATGGGATAAAATCCAAAAACCATTTGAGAAAAAATCAATTGGACCAACCTTCCAAATCCAATCAAGAGCCTGTCTCCTAACACTCAAGTCCAAGTCCCCACAGCGCAGTCTCTTGAGATAATCATCTCTGGGTAAATGCTCTCTCTCCCTCTCAACCATCTCCCTCACTCTCTCCTCACTCTGCAGTGGAAAACCCTCCAAGGATTCGGATCTAATATTGTCAAAAATCGAGTCTTTATTGTGTGTGTGATTGTTTTGGTGGTTCCAAGAAGGGGAAACCCCAAACCCATCTGTGGCATTGCCATCAACATCATCAAAACAAGTGTTGGTGTTCTCTGCACAGAGAAGGCTTGAGGTGGAACAGTCATGACTTTCTGCCATTGAAAGGACCTCAAAAATCTCTCAGAACCCAAGAAAATCTCATCAAAAGAGAGTTCTTGAATAAGTTTTTATCAAAGATTGTGGCTTGCAAGGGTGAGCATTTTTTATTTTTCTCTCCTCATTGTGCAGTACAGACAATAGCAGAAGAGAGCAAGTGAAAAGTATAAAATAGAGAGTGAGATTGGGGGGGTGGGTGAAGATGAGACTCTGTGAGAATGACAAAGGAAGGAGCTTTTTTATATGTAGGAAATGTAAGTTTAGTTTTAGGGTATGCGAGACATTTTGGGTCTATATCTATATGGTTGTGGATTCATATTTTTTGTAGGCCATAGAACACAAAAAAGGACAAGGAAAGTCCATCATAACCGAAAAAAAGTTGGGGTGAGGGTGGCTGACGGCAAGGATTTAAAATTCCCAATAATTTATATCCAAGTAAATATATTGAATTAACAAATTATAAAAATTTTCATAAAAATATAAAATAAAAAGATTTGGGTGATTATTAGCCATGTGTGTGTCACGGACCTCATGGTGTGTCATTTTTATCTTTTGGGTGCTTAATAATGAATATAATGAGCAAAGTTATGGTGAATGATTAATCAATAAAAGTGCAAGAAAATATTTAAGAAAATGTATTTTGGGGGACATTTTAAAATACTAGAACAAGTGTTAGTGAAGGTGCTCGGAAGGGGAGCAATATGAAACTTGCAACGAGGGCATAAGCATAAAGCCTAAAACGTATATAGATATAGATAACAAAAAACAAAAAGTAGTAAGATAATCATACATGTATCAAAAGTCTTGCAACTCAACTGATTAACACATTTTAGTATTTTCAATAAAGATATTTATAATTTAAATCATTTATCTCCCATTATATATATATATATATATATGCTGACATTTTAGTATTTTCAATAAAGATATTTATAATTTAAATCATTTATCTCCCATTATATATATATATATATATATATATGCTGAGGGTTATCAAATTGTCATGACTAAGTATGAGCCCTTATTTAAGTGTGCAATATTATTTATGTGACATACCGTGACAACAAGGATCTCTATTCAATCCAACTTTCAATCTCTCAGCCAAAAAAAAAAAAAAAAAAAAAATCCAACTCTCAATCCAACTCATACTATAAAGAACACAAAATTCGATTGTACATTTCTACTTAATGGGGTTAATTAGAACAATAGTACACCTCAATTTTATTACCCAAAAAAAAAAAATGATGCAACTGTGTTTTCATTAGAATACAATTATATTTAAGAGAACCCTAAATAGTATCCCATTCACTTATTTGGCACGTATCATATATATATATATATATATTTTTTTTTTTTTGGATGGAAGGCACGTATCATATTTTGGGTTGGAGTTTTTGCTTAGACAGTTAGGGTTATGCAATAAAAATGCATAATAATTGATGAGAAATCAGTCATTTATTATTATTATTATTATTTTGTTTTGTTGAGAGACAGTCATTTATTATTTTTTTATTAAAAGGATGGGTATTCTTGAAAGCCATACTAAGAAATAAATAAGGCATAGCAATGTAATTACACGTGCACCATTATGTATCATGATTATAATAGCTAATGAGCTGTAAAAATCCAATATTCCATCCAAAATTCAAACAAATAATAGAAGGTAGTTGGAGACTTGGAGTCTAAATGTCTAATAGACAAATAGTTCATGGGGATTAAAAACCAAAAGGAAAATTTGGGGGATGAGGACTGAGTAAAACTGTAAAAGTGTCCATTAAACAAAAAACAAAACCATTTTTTTTATACGGCGCTTAAAATTGTCTAAATGCTAAGAACGTGGGTTAAATTTTTTTTTTTTTTTTTTTTGTTTGATGGATGTATGATTTGTGCATTTGATTTCAGAATACAGATGATGCAATTATGAATTTTTTTTTTTTTTTCTTTTGAGATAGATGTAATTATGATTCAATGAAATAGAGTAGGGAAAATGGGAGACTACATATTTAATGTGTGAAACATAAAGATGTAGCTTAAGCATACTTTCAAGGGATGGGTTCTCCCTTCTCAAAAAAAAAAAAAAAAGGGATGGGTTCTCCAATTTTGGGGACATGGGTTCTCCAATATGCCCTTAAGTTTGACCATAATTTCAAGGGATGGCATCAAGTCCTCAACTACTTTTAAAATAAAATAAAAAATAAAAAATGAATTAAGCACTATAGTTAGGGTTCCTGAACTCATTTGGCAAGAGTAAGACCAAAAAGGAAATTGCAAGCAGCATGTAGCCAACAAGGGAAGGTTTCAAATGATTGTGGAAAAAGGTCTTGCAAAATTGAATCAAGTTCCTGAAATGCAGCAAAGTTTCAAGCCTGAATAGTCCTATTAGATGGAAAATTATTTGATACTTCTAACGTACCGTTGTACTCCCTTCTCTCGCATAAATGATAGATCTCATCGTAATTTTAATTATTAAAACTCATTATTATGTGAAAAGATGGAGTATCACGTTATGTTACTCCTGAAATTATGAATAGTTACTTCTATTAGAAATCAATAGAAAGTGAATTTGTGTTTTTTTATAATTCAATAATTAAATAGTTAAGCTACAAGTTCTTAGTACCCTTTCAAAGAACAGTAAATAAACTATGAAAGAGTCTAACTCAAATTCTAATTATCTAAATTCGCTTTAAAATGGAAAGATCTAATTTCTTTGTGACAATTATTTTGCATGTATCTAAAAGGGTACATAGTGACATTTCATTTGAGCTACGTTACTACTCGAATCTCATTGAATTTTAGATTTTTTTTTTTTTTTTGAAATATTAAATTTGTTACTCCAAGAGGTTGTAACAACCATTTGGAGTAATGGCTATGGCTATAAAAGGAGCCACCCATGAGTAATGCAATACATAAGAAATTTATCTCTATCGTGTGTGGTTGTGTGAGTTATCTGAACCATGGAAATTGATGTAGCATTTCTGTAGCATGCACCATCAACAAGAGAAATCAATAGCAAAGTCGAAACCGTGAAAAACCATGTAAAACGAAACTGGAGTCTTTAGGTCATCTTGTCCTAAACAACATAAAAAATAAATAAATAAATAAATAAATAAATAAAAACTCTAATTTAGTGATATTTCAAGCCAAGTGAGGTAGGTCCGAAATTAAAATTTATTTCACTGAGCATATCATTTTTAACCAGATCTTTACTGTAAAATTCAAACCAATTTTCTCCATTTCAAAATAAATAAAGAGGACCACAAGTTAACATTGCTTATTGATGATGCATGGCAGGTCCCTCTTGACAAGGAGAAGTTATACCATGCACTGGTGATATGTTTCTCTCTCTCACAATTGGTGGGTCCCACTTCTTAGTAGGATTCACCAATTGTGAGAAAGATGAAACATATACCCGATGCTGGATATATTTTTCCCTTGACAAGGTTGGGTTAGGACATGACATCCCATGTATTCCAAGAAAACAATTCTTGCAGCGACTCTCTCGTGGATTTTGTTGTGAGGCCTTTTCATTGAGCTATTGTATAAACTTTGTTTTGATGCTTCTAGTTCATGTCTGTTTGGTATGAGTTTATAAGCTTTATTTTTAGCTTTTATGTATATCTTTTTAAAACTTTTTTTTTCTCACTTTTTCAAAGTACAAGTATATTTAATTATATTACATTAGAATGATAATTACCTTGAAATAGGAACAAGTATTAGGGGGAATACAATAAGTTTTATTAATGAAATAACCATTCTTATATTCTTTCGTAAAGAGAAAAAAAAAATTCTTATATTCAGCTGTTTGGTGATAACAAAGAATATAACCTGTAATCGTGAAGATACACATAATACTACATTTTTTATGTACATACATATTTTAAACAAGAAAAAGAAAAAGAAAATTCTTGTTTATGATTATATATTCTTAAAAGTACATTTTTATTGCATTATAACTATACAAAAATACTTCAACTCACAAAAATTTAATACTCTTTTTGACACTACTAAACTTATCACACGCGCTTTGCACGTACAATAATGCTCTTTTTTATTTATTTGTTTTTTTGGTTTAGTGTTATAATGTTTAAAAGTGATATATAAATAACTATAAGTATTTTATTACTCCGTATTTTTTTAAGAAAGAGGTAAGGTATCGTGAAATAATGTTTAAAAACGAGATAGAGAATTGTAAAAAGTTGAAACCCAATAGAACATTTAGATTTATTGATTGGGATAAGAATTGTGATAAGTAAAAAAAAAAAAAAAAGAGAGAGAGATGATATATGTCATGTTGATGTATGGGGATTTGTGATAACTGTATAGAATTTAGATAACAAAAATTTTGGAATGTTTTAAAGAGCTAAAAAAAAAACCATAAAAGTCTTGGGATAAGAATTAGTAGTTTTTACATGAGGTAGTGGGGTTTTTTTTTAAAAGTAATTTTTTATTTTTTTTAAATAAAGATAATTGAAGTATTTGAATACAAATAGATAATAAATACATATATAAATCAGACATTTGAATACAAATGGGTGGTGAAAATAACTTTTTTTTTCCCTTTTGTATGTGAGGTAGTATTACTCTTTTAACATTTTTTGAAATAAGTAATTTTGTATTATTATTTTTTTATAAAGATAATTGAAATATTTGAATTCAAATAGATAACAAATATAGATAGGAATCAAACATTTGAATACAAATGAGTGGTGAGAATAAAGTTTTGTTTTTCCTTTTGTATGTGAGATTTTTTTTTTTTTTTTTTTGAGAAGCTGTTGTACGTGAAATAATATTACTATTTTATCCTTTTTTGCTTTTTTGTAGGGGGGAAAAAAACTAAAAGGTATTTTATTTCAAATTTTGTATAAGGATATTTTTGTACACCAAAAATTGAAGACGAAACTGGGGAATCCTCTTATTAATTGTATAGATAGATAATTGTTTATTATACCAATGTTTATAGTATTAATTATGACAATAAATCATCAAAATTAATTTATTTTTTTAATTCCATATTTTACTATTTAGGGTAAATTGCAAATTGCATCCCTAAATTTTGGGAGTGATTGGATTTTACACCTTGAAGTATCAGAATTTGGATTTTACCTTCTGAAATTTAGGGTGTTTGGATTTTACACTCTAATGTTTCAAAATTTGAATTTTACTCCTTAAAGTTTGTAAGTGTTTGGATTTTACACCCCAAAATTATGAAACTTTAGGATATAAAATTTAAATACCTCCAAATTTTAGGGAGTAAAATCCAAACACCCCTAAAATATTTGAGCTAAAATCCAAATTTTAATGACCCATAATGACGCTATCTCAAACTTCACATTTGCTGCCATCATACCCTTTTGCCAACGCCTTAGCAGCAGTGCTTGATTGTCAAAGGACCATGACCCTCCTTGAAGAATTCTTTCCTTGTCGAATTCCATCCTGAACTTGAATTGAAATAGATTAGCACCCACCTCAACAATTTGTACTCCCTCTTCCAGCCCACACACTTTCTTTAGAGTGTACGGAGTCGCTTTTTTATTGAACAGTTTGCAAGTCAGAAATTTCCCCACCAAAATTTGATTGCAACTCTTGATCTCTTCTTTTCGTCCTTCATCAGAAACTGATATTACCTCTTCTTCTTCCGTGGTTAGTTTCATGTTACTCATACTGTGAATCACCTCTTTAGCCATCAAATGAAAAGCAAAGGCAGACCCTCAGACTACACTAAGGGAGAGAATACTCGTTTAGACGAGAGAGAGATTTTTTTTTTTTTTGGGGACATTAAGTAGCAATGGGCATCCGTTCTAGCTAGCATTCAAGGACTCTCTCTCTCTCTCTCTCTCTCTCTCTCTCTCTCTCCAATAAATATGATTATTATCACATCAACAATATAATAAATAAATGAATAAAAATCATTAGCCTACTCTTTAAAAATAAATAAATGTGATAGAGTTTTAACTTATGTCTTTATGATAATCATCGGCCTACTTTTAATGTTCCACTTTTTGCTACACCTATTGTAGTATTTCATGCATTTTTTTGTTCCTTATAAAGTAATTAATGTTTAAAATTAAATATAAAAAAAGACACAAGTTATGAAGCAAAAAGTGAAACACTAAATGAAATAGAAGTTGGTGAAAAATTAAAAAATAAAGAGTGGATTTATTCTAAATATAATTTAATTACTTTTTAGTTTTGTGTTTTAAAAATTGACTCATCAATATATATGACATAAGTAATAAAATTTGAAATAACTAAGAAAAGAGGGGTAACATAATGAATGACATGCTATGACGCATGGTTGTCAAAATCGGGATCCTACGTAAGATCATGGGATGTAAGTAGGATCGTAGATCGTAAAATCGGATCATAAATCGTAAGATCCAACATTATTTGAGGAAAAAAAAAACCAAATTGGTATGTTAAATAATCACATAAATTATACATTCATAAAAAAATAAAATATTTGCATCCATTTAATGTAATTACCATGCATCATTACATCCATTTGTAAGCATCATTTAAGATGTCAAAAATATCAAAACGTAACACTTTATTAGGATTTTTTTTTTTTTTCAACTGACACTCTATCTCGCTACATTAGAATAGCAAAACTTGATCTATTGAAATATTATTTTTCATTTGGATCCAACTGAACCTTCTATTAAGTTAAAAGAAGATTACAAGAAACCAAAATCATTTGGAATCGTCAAAATCGCACGATCTTAAACAATCGCTAAAGTCCTTGAAAGATTTAGATCATTTTGGGCAGGAGAGATCGTAAAATCATAGGATTGTAAAATTCAGATTGGAATTTTGACAACCATGCTATGACGGTTTTCTTTTATACTTTCCATGCACTAGATGGGCATTCAATTCTAATAAATTTTATTTAATAATATATTGACATGATGTATTCATTAGTTTCGGTTAACGAATGTCTAATTTACTTATTGCACTTTGTTGAAAATTGGACTTTTTTAAAAAATATTAGACAAACTTTTTCAAAAGCTCAACTATATACAAAACCAAAAGTACTCTTCCATTCGCAATGCAAAGCACTAGCCTTTAAAATTCTTATTTAACTCAGAAGTCCATACCAAATCTACTAGCATCCCAAATCAAAGGTGTGGTCGACTCCACCACCATCCCAAATCAAAGATCGCTTGACTCCAAAATAATGCTAAATCAATGATGCACTCGACTCCACCACCACCAAAAGGAAAGAGAGAGAGAGGGCAGCCAATATTTCTGTGAGTTGAAAGGCATTTGTGACAAATATTTGTGTAAACTTTAATTGTAAAAATTTTATTAATAAAACTGGTAGAGTGTCAGTGGTGCAATTAATAATACTCTTTGGAAGAAAACAATTATTGCTCCCTATCTATTAACAAATGTCTCAGGTTAAAGATGTTATTACCAACGTATTCTCTTGGCATGATAATCACTTCATAAATGCAAGTTTTTGTGAAGTAGGAGAGGTAAATGTCACAATTCAAGTATTTAAGAGGAATCTTCACACATATATACACTTAGATTAAATTAGAATATGATTTCCACCTTAAATTTTTTTTTTAAATGTTATTAATTTGTAATTTCTACTACACAGAGATTACAAATTAATGTGCCACCAATCACTAAAACACATTTCAAACATATATTAGAATTACTTTTTATGATTAATGTCACATCAATTTGTAAAACTAATATAATAAAATTTGTATTATTTCTAACATCACACACATGATAGTAAATGTGATTGGTGTCGCATCAACATAATAATTACTTTTTTTGTTTTGTACTTAAAAAGTCATGTTAATTTGTACAATATTATATCATATACTATATAATAAAAATTAGCTCCTAAAAGTCATAGTTGCACCTAGTGGCTATCTCTTCTATGTGACAAAGGGTACACTCACATTAACGTTGTGTTTGGATACCACTTCTTTGCTGAAAATTAAAAACTTATTGCTGAAAACATTGTAGTCAAATATTTTTTATTGCGGAACAGTGCCATGCATCTTTCATCACTTGGCTAGTCCATGAACAGTGCCATGGGACCAACTTAGTGAAACACAAATGCAAACGCACGCAAAAAATTAGCTACGCAAACGCACACTAATTATTAAATTAGTTTTTTTTTCTTATTATATTAATTGTTATGATATATTTATTAAATTAATGGTAAGATTTAAGGATAGTTTAATTTAGGTAAAACTCTATAATCTGAGTTCAAGAAATTTAAGATTATATTCTAACTAATATTCTATTGCCTAAATTTTTATTCGATCAATTTTATTTATTTTTTTTTTTATGAAACATCCTTATCAAATTTTTTTTTTTTTTATGAAATATCCTTATCTGCTTTTAAGGATAAACTTTGGATAGTTGTAATTTGTATTTTAAGGATAAACAAAATACATTTTATTAAATAAAATAAGTTTTTCCTTTTACATATAATTATATTTTTATTTATTTATAAGATATAGTTCATACTTCAATTTTTTTTTTAATTTATATATTATTCTTGATCAAATTTATCTCTACAACAAATGGCTAAAAATTCTTATTAATTAGGATAGTTTATTTTAGGTACTTATTAATTAATTTTCAAAAAATTTAAAATTCTACTACAACTATAGTTCACTTTAGGTAAAACTCTATTAGCTAAGTTTAAAATAAAAAATCTATTAAAAGTAAAATTATATTTGAAAAAATTTCAAGAATTTTAAAATAAAATTTAAATTTATTTTAATTATTTTCATAATCTATCATTTTTTTAATATAATAAAACTTATACATTAAATACTATCCTTATGCCAAGTAACTCAATATATTTGATTTCAAAATTTTAATCTAGATGAAACTTTAGTAAAGTTTCTAAGTAGCTCATTAAAGTTTCAATAATATTTTTAAATAAATTTAAATTAATATGTGCATCACATGGGCATACTACTAAGTACTAACTAGTATATATAATATAATTTGTAGTAAATATAACAACATTTTTTTTCCCTCATGCTCTTGGTCTGTGGGAAAATAGAGGGGGTAAAAAAATTAGATGTTATGATGGATTTTTTTTTTTTTTAATTTCCACGTAAGGGATGGACATTCAGTTTCAATATTAATTTAACATTAACAACAAATTAACATGAAGTTGTCACAATTGTGAAATGCAGAGACACCAGCATGACAATTTCAATCCCAGTTTCTCAATTCTTACAAGGCAACCAGTAAGAAAAGAGACTAAAATGCCTAGAATTAATTTGAACTATGATGCTTAACCCTGCCTTCACGAAATAATTCATTCATATTTGAGATCTAAAAGACACACGTGCTCTTCATCTTTTTAAGACTTTAGCTAACACAAATTTCTAACCCTTTTCTTCTCCTAGAGATGCTCTAATCCCTTTCTCATTTTGAAACTTATTCACCTTTCCAGTTTCCACCATCTCTTTTTTTTTTATCGGGTCTGCTCCCAAAAATTCCCGAAGACCAAATATGATTTACTTTACTACACGTCCTAAATCACGTGTATCAGAAATTTTAATCGCAGCCTTAACACGCTCACTTTGTAACTTGTAAGTAGCGCCATATCCCATTGGCAAAGTCCCTCTTGGACCCATGGCATGGTGGTCCAAAGACATTCTTTTAAGTTTTTTTTCGTTTGAGATTCGAGCTCTCGAGAATGGTTCCTCAGTCAGTCACACCCCCTCCATTCTCTCTCTCTCTCTCTCTCTCCCTCTCTCATCTACAGGTATACATTTGTCTCCCTCTTGCTGTGCCACTTGTGAATTATAAATTCTAAAACTTCTATAACCAGATATGAGATTGCATTGAGTGCGGAAGCTACATACAATGGCATTATGGCACTTACCAGCTAGGTCCTTATATTCCATTATATTTCAAATAGTTTAGACAAAAATATTACTAATGAATCCCAACCACACATAAACTTCACAATAGTCCTGTTTGATAAATTATCACTACGATGCATATGATAAATTATTTGTTCCAAAATTTAACCATTATTTTATTCAATAATTTTTTATTGACAAGCAAAACTTTCTCAATTCATGAAAAGAGTGAAAAGTTTTAATCCTTGTAATGTGCATAGCTTCCAGGTAAAACTATAAGACATAGGTTAGGGGTCAAGATACTTGCCAGTTGCCACCAGATAAAATATGCTTAATTAGTAATGTTTCTAGACAGCTTTGCTATTTGATTCCCACCCCCCTAAGTTTTCTAGTAATATACATTTTTCTTTTCCTAAAAAGAATCAGATAGTGCCAAAAACTAACAGAAACAGCAGGGAAGAAAGTCATGGGTCCATATCATAGGATGTTTTAGCAAGTGAAGCTGCATGGTTTTAAACATGATTGCTTTGAACAGGGAATAATGAAGTTGGACCCTTTGAACAGGGAATAATTCCAATGGATTTGGATTTAAAGAGACTCTTTTCTGCTAATTGGTTTTAACAAGAATGATTAATCTGGTCCTCCTAAGCCTGTTTTATGTCAACATCTCCTTGATAAATGAGCTGATTAGAACGTGCTGAGCATTGATATGAAAAAATCAATATAGCAGCTAAGGACTTAGAAAGAACTTTTTCCCGTTTTAACATCCATGATCAATATAGATTTTAGTATATGACTATTAATTCATTCTTGATAGATGAGCTACTTCAAGTTCCTAGTGAAAATATCAAACGTTCAGCCAAGCTGTTAGCTGTTTGCCATTCAAAGTGACCCGACTGCCTCGAAAGGGAAGTTTTCTCGCAGAAACAATTATAACAATTAAGTTTGATGTAACTATGAGAAGAAATTGACTATCGTTTAATCATCTGAGTAGTCAAACAATGAGAAGAAATGTCACTAACAATGCAGGCCAAGAGGCCCGGCTATAAGTCCAGATTACCTAAGTACAAATTGTACAATACAAAGCAGCCTTTTTTTTTTTTTTGAGAGGAATACAAAGCAGCCTTTATATTTAATTAACACATGGCATCCATTTCCAGCTCTAAGTTCTAACAAGTAACAATTTGGTGGGTGACAGAGAAATTAAACGTGCATGGATTTAAAACTAGATTAAAATTTGCATTAAAATAAAAATACTCAAGGTAGCATAGGACTTGCTAGTAAAAAAGACTAGCTCTGGTTTTTAATTTTATTTTGCACGGAACATCATATAAAGTTAAATTTTAAGATAAATTACGATTTGCACTCTCTAAAGTTTACATCTTTTCATTTTTGTATAGAGTTACTCTTCTGTTTACCTTTGTCCAAACTATGTTGTTAACTCCCATAAAACAAACGACATAATTTTACTGTTTTTCTAATTTCAAAAATTTTGAAAGAAATTAGAAAAACAATTTTTTTTACTAGAATACATCTTTAGATATACTAAAAATTATTGTATGAAATAAATAAATAAATAAATAATCAACCGTTTCTCAAAAAAAAAAAAAATCAACCTAAACTTTTCTTTTATATGATATTCTCTCTCCATGGTTAGCATCGCAGTAGCTTGCCTCACTAATGCAATGCTCAATGACAATATCATCGATTACTACCATGTAATGTTGTACTGTCATGGCCTAGCTCACATTGGACCTTGATCTTAAAGCCCATTGGGATCAACATCATTTTAGCAAGTGAGGTCGATATGGAAGACGGGGTTCGTAAACCAGAGGCTGTGAAGCTTGCAAAATATGGCAGAGTCGACGAGACCATAATGGATGGACAGAAAGATCATCACGAATTTGTGAAAAGAGGAGGATGCATATATGAGATTCGGGGCAAAATGAGTGTTTGGATGGTGAGAAAAAGTGAAAAGATTTGAGAAATTGAGATGGTTTTGCTTGATTGATGTTTTGGTCAAAGGGTTTTGGGAGTTTTGGGGGATTTGAGCTAAATTCAAAAAAGTCAAGTAAAATATGATAAGATTAAGCAATAACCTAACGGTAATGAAATCATTTGTGATGTCTAATTTGTGGTGCCTAATGTTATGCAGTTCAGACACCATCTTCCTCCTTCCTCACCATCTAACCATTTGAAAATAGGATATGATTTTTTCACATATATAATTTGATAGTTACAACAATAGGGAAGAAAAATTTGAACAATAAACATCTTTATTAGAAATACCAGTTGAACTAGAACTAGAAGATTCTTGACAAATATGATAGAATTATGTTTGTGGATAGGATGAATCTGGATTTATTTGCAGTAGTCCAGGTAAATAGTGTTTGCTACGGGGTTGTTTGGACATGGGGTACAATGACATTGTCCCCGGCTGGTAAGGATGAAATTTTCTTTCTAATATATTTAAAATCTAAAAGTAACAAAATCCATAATTTTATAGGAAGGTGCGTGGATGGAAGATATCAATGAAATCCAAATGAAAGTTAAGAGAAAATGAAAAATAAACCCAACTTAGAGGGTGACTTTTTTAATATTATCAACATAGTTAGGCAATATTCAGGTGTTAATGAACAAGAAGAATGATAATTTTTTAACAAACCTTCAGTATCACGGTGTGGAGACTCGCGGCTTCTATTTCGCCAAATTTTAGGCATATTATCATTCAAATCTCCCAGCAAAACAGGAACCCCCCCTCCTCAAAAGAGGGATAGGTGCATGCAGGAACATTGAAGCTACCAAAAGTGCCAGGAACATATACATCCAGCATTTGTATCAAAAGGCTTAAAACAATAAAATACGGAAAACTATAGAAGTAGCTTAAAAGAATAAGTTATATGCCAAGAGTCTGGTAGCTTAGAAACATAACCTGTTCTCGTTTACTAGGAGAACCAACTTTCAAATTCCCCATCCCCCAACTATCAAATTATTAACAAAAATAAAAAATAAAAGAAGAAGAAGATGAAAGAAGAATAGTTAGACTAAGACCACTGCCAATTCATTTTGCAACTCCAAACCAACTGCCAACAGCTGCCCCGGGGGGGGGGGGGGGTGGGGGGTGGTGTGGGGGTAAAAATACAAGCCCCCCAAAAAATGTCTAAGTGACAAACTTCAAGGCCAAAAAAACATATTTGAAAACCCCAATCTTCAAAGACATTTAATATATGCAATGAAGATCATTCACTGGCTATTAGAATTCATTCACACACATCAAGTTGATACTACTGGAGACTTTGGGACAAGTGTCCTAAAAATTATCTCAAGTCTCTTTAAGCCATAAAACAAATAAAATGAGATACAAATCATCACTAGTACATGATGCTTATAATGACACAGCGCTATGCAGGTTACAGAAAATGTATGACATTCAAGCCCACCTCCCTCAAGGAGCACAATATTCCATTCCTTATGCCTCATCTATCTGCTCCTGCATGAAGCAGAAAGAGCGTTGGTTTAGAAAACTTCACAATTTTGAGTCTACCATAAAGTACTTTGTCAGGCTTTAAAAACTAGAATGATTGAATAAATTAAAATCCTGGTTTGACCTGTTTACACCCAATATTGGCCAGATATAGTAACCATTTTAATTTGACTGGACAACAAAACTGGATCAGATTAATCTACCAGTCACACCTATTAAAAGCTTTGGATTTACGTAGCAAGGCAACTAACACAACTGGCTGAACGATGCCATTGGGTCAATAGATCCATAGACTATCATGAGGGTGAACATGCATTTATTAATTCAACAGAGGACAAATTTTGGCCATTGGGTGAAGGGGATAAACGAGAAAAAACTACATCCAAAAAGAAGTGGGAAAGAACATCAGCAGTAAATGAAGAGAGGAACTGATTGAGAAGATTTATGAGTCTGATGACTAAAGCCTGAAGTTGTGTAATACCCATGGCTGCTTAACTTCTATTTCAATTTCAGCACTTTTAGATTCAGAGTCATTTATTCAATCATTTATTTCTTTTTCTGGCATGTTTATGCATTGTAGCATTTAAAGCAACGGTCATCAAATTTTCCTAGTAGTTTCAACAACAAAAGGCTTTGAAGGATTAGGGCAGGTGGAATTCATCAAAGTTTTGTTCTCCACTTCTCCAAACTGCCTCATTGATTAACCTTCATAGGCCTTAAGGGACCTGGATTAACCCAACTGAGCCACCATTCGCTCTGGCACATCCATGCTCAGAATGAATAGAAATTTTGGTACACAGCAACATACTAAATTAACGTTACCAGATAATAAAAGGATATCTCCAGACCACCAGGGATTGAAGCCATTCAGTTTTGTACTATATAGCACTTCTAGCAAACCCATTTTGTTTTTTCCATTACATCTAATAAATATATCACACCATCATCAGGATTTTTTTTTCCCTAGTCTTCAAGAGGGTATTCCAGTGATGCTCTGTAATTTTTCATCCTGTATCTCTTGCAGGCCTGATTGTGCTTCTAAATGCTAGGTAATAATGTTTAATGATTGTGCCTCAAAAATAAAAAAGTTTAATGATTTTGTTGCCCCAGAATGACCAAATGCTCCTTTAATTTCAGTTGAACTTACCTGCATATCTGAAGTCCAAAGAGTGAGGTTGTCCCTCAGCAATTGCATGATGAGAGTGCTGTCCTTGTAGGACTCCTCACCCAATGTGTCCAGCTCAGCAATAGCTTCCTCGAATGCCTGTGGATAAATACAAGGTTTAAACATCCAAATCAGTAATATTTTATGTAAATTAAAACTGATTACCATTACTCAGCCTCTAGCAGAACATTCAACTTTTATCATATACACAAGTGGCCCAAGAAAAGGGGTGCTTTCATATCTACTATAGACCAAAATTTGTCCCATGTATTTATCATCCAGTTTTCATTCCTTCTTTCTTTCTTTTTTCTCTTTTTTTTTTTTTAACTTTTTGATTGTCTTTATTTATTTTTATTGTATTTTTTTGGTTTTTTTTTTTTTTTGGGGGGGGGGGGGGGGGGGGGGGGGGTTATGAATCTGAATAAATTTTGTAGTTATAGTTATACCATGATTAGTTCCAAAGTTCCTTAGGCATCACACCTTGATTTAGTTCCCAAAAAATGAACTTCCATAAGCCTATCATTCAATCACTAATGTGCTAAATTTGCACCTTCAGTTGGTCACTCTTTCCAGTGCAACTGAGGGGCTCAGTATCAACCTCAGCTTCTCTTCTAAAGAGTGTTTTTCCAAATAACCAGTAGAGAAGTTCAAGAATACTTACACTAAATGCTGCCATAAATCTGACACCTGTGACCCATCATTGCATTTACTGTTAGTCTGTCATATGTTCTTGCTTTGCTATTAACCAGGAAGCAAATAGAACACAGAGAAACCCCAAAACAAGAATAGATGACCTTTTTTTTCTTTTTCCTGAAATCAATCCTTCAATTTTCATTGGAATTAAACCAGTAAAGGCCCCAGTCTACAAGTGATATAATGTGATTGTTCATAAGTTGTTAGATCTCCAATCTCAATGATATAGCCTACATGCTTAAGTAAGAAAAGATTATCTTAACCAATTTCTTACACCAGAACGACCTCAACACAATAGTACCAGCAATATCATGTGATCTTCCTTTTTTTTTATATAAGTAATATCATTTTATCTTCCATAAGCTGTTTAATTCTCCAATCCCTTGATGATATAACCTTCTAACCCACATCCCAACAATATCATGTGTGTGTGTGTGTGTGTATTAGAAGCCACATCCCTTCATTACCACATAATAACCATAACTTTCACCAAAAAATAATAAATAAATAAAACCTAACCAATTTCTTAATCACTGACCAACCTTAGCACAAATAGTACCGTGCTACATCCCTCCAGCAGTTTGGTATGCTCAGAATGGAAATAATTTGCAGTGCCTAGTTTTAACAATTTGAGACGTGCATTGTGATTCGCATTAGGATTTAAACTCACTTAGGGTTTTCCTAGGACATATGGAACATTTCATGTGGTTGAAGTTATTCTCAGATTCAATATGAACCAATATTGATCCTACTTTATGCCCAAATTGAAAGGGGTAAAAAACTTCCAAGAAAAAGAAAGATCCAATGGTATCCATGCTGATGGCATCTTTCTGAATTCTACCAGTTCAGGCTTTTGGAATTGAAGACAATGTACTTGCAATGCAAGTGACCTGGATATGGACCCTATTGTTAGAACAGATTGATTGAACAAAATATGGATCCAAATTTACTTTGAAAACGTGGTCCAGAGTCACATTAATCCAGTATAAATTCTATTCAAACATTGCAAATTAGTTTTCCCTATATTATGTCATACTTAATTAAATTAGGCAACCTCAATATCACTCTTCAATTGATGCACGTAGCACCTTGGTTAATTATTAAAATGTGCAAACACTGAAATGCAGCATGTACATGTATGAATTCACTGCGTCATACAAGAAACAGAAGATAAATACCAGGAGACAAATAGGGAAATAGACAAAGGCATAATCATGATAGTGAAGCAGAGTATAAAAAATCCATAAGCTAGAAGTTTTCCAGCCCTAATCATATCCACAAAGACTCTTATTTGTATTCCATTCCATGTATATTTTCTTCTCCTTTTAGAAAAGTTTATATTGTTTGTTCTTCTCCACTGTACATGCGGTAGTTCATCACAAAAAGAAGGCACAAATCTGACTCATGAGGGTATTATGCAGGCGGTAGTTGTGCGCCCCGTTGGGCTAGGCCAATCTGTGATATATAAGTAGTTATAGGTATCCCCAGTTGTGATTAATCATTTTGAAGTATTGCACAGCTATGGCCAGCCCATCTCTAGGTTGCATACCTATACCATTAATGGTCCAACCATAAACCACATAAAATCACTGCGTACAGCTAGCAGCTAATCATGGAGTTATTTATCCTTTTATTTATTTGGAGAAAAGGGATTCTTTTTTCTGAAAAATGAAAATATATGTATATACAAATACAAACTTTGTCCATTAATAGGATTTTCCACCTGAAAGATATTGAAAAACTTTGATGGTTCTTAAATCTTAATTCAGCAGTTAGACATGCTCATGCCATAAGAAGATACAAAGAAATATATTCCTAACTTTTAGCAGTCATAGGAAAGGAGCAAACCTGTTTTGCCATGTTACATGCTTTCTCTGATGAATTGAGGATCTCGTAGTAAAAAACTGAGAAGTTAAGCGCCAGCCCCAGCCTTATAGGGTGTGTTGGAGCAAGATCAGTGAGTGCAATATCCTCCAAGCCAATAAATAATCACATAAGTACATAAATGAGGGCAGGCCTCAATGAAACTTCTTCAACTTGATAAACGAAGCGCAGATATAAATTTTAGTTTCCTAAAATCCAAATAAAATTTCCTTTTTGAGCAAAAATAAGCAAAGCAAACACCCTATAGAACAACCAACAAGAGAGAGACAGAGGAACACAAAATACCAGTGCAATTGTGCAAACATAAAACCCTAAATGACAAAGTAAATTCCAAAAGAAATCAATCTACAAAGTCAGTTGCTAATACTTTATAAAACATACATTAACTCTTAACATCTCTACCCAAGTGGCCAAAACCAAGAAAATTTTTAACATAGCAAATGCTAGCTGACTATTGATAATAGGTGACAAGCGATCTAGGCCGCAACGTATTTTATTAATTAAATTCATTCAAGCTAGAAGAGAGAGTACGCATTTATTAATGACGTAATGTAAATTATAATCATTTTGTTTAATATTAACAAATGATATTTACAGTGGAGACATAGTTACAACTCAAGCTTAAACTGTTAATTAATAACTAATGAATTTAATCAGTAGTTTGATACCATTGCAAAAGGCTATAAGGAATACGATTTAATAATTTTATTTAATTATTATTCAAAAATTAATGAATAAAATTTTTATAAAAAAAAAATACCTGAGCCGCTTTGTATGAGTGCATAGTGTCCTCGGCGGCGGCTTTCCTCTCATCGCCGACCTTGAACTCAGCCAAATAGCGGTGATAATCTCCTTTCATCTTCAGATAGAAGACCTTGGACTCGCCGGTGGAAGCAGAAGGCACCAGATGCGACTCGAGCAGCCTGAGAATTCCGGCGCAGATCTCCGTGAGCTCCGCCTCGACCTTGGAGCGGTACTGCTTGACGAGCGACACGTGCTCCTCGTTCTTGCGCCCTTCTTCTTTTTGCTCGATCGACGACACGATGCGCCAAGCGGCTCTGAGCGAGCCGATCACGTTCTTGTAGGCCACCGATAGGAGGTTCCGCTCCTCCACGGTGAGCTCCGACACCGGCGTCGATCCGGTGACCAGATTCTCCATGTACTGTACCATTTCTTCATAGCGCTCGGCTTGCTCCGCCAGCTTCGCCAGGTACACGTACTGCTCTCTGCTCAGTGAGGAAGCCATTGGACTAAACACAGAAAAAGAGAGAGGAATTCAGTTTGAACTGCTTTGAGAGAGAGAAGGAATATAAGGTGGTTTTGGCTGGCTTTTTGGATTTTTGAGACTGTGACCGCTCAACGTACTTACGCGAGTGAGATTAACGTGTCCTACTCGCTTTTTGGGAGGTTGTGATTTGGGAATTACGGCACTATACGAACCAAGCACGTGAAAGTTTAGAAATTATATAATATGGATGCGTGAAACCCGTTATTTGTCCACTGATCCACTTAAAGATTTTTATTAATTTAAAATTGTTAAGACAGAAAAAAATAATAGTAATTAATTACTAACTTAATAATTTTAAATAAGTACTAACCTCATCACACGGGTTTCACATGTGCAATGAGTTTTTTTTTTAGTTAGTAGTCCTATTTTGTAGAAAAAAAATTTGTGTTTTTTTATTTTATATATATATATATAATTTTTATTTTGAAAATCTAATTTATAAGTGAATAAATCAATTTGAAAATTAATAGGAAAGTAGTCCTATTTGTTAGGCAGTGTTTTAGTGGAAGTTAGAGTTACGTTTTTACCGGATTGTCTTTTGGTTTTGTCTCTACTTAAATATAGGGGTGTAAAGACATTTTTGAACTAAAAAATAAGAAATCTATACAGGAAAAGCTCCTTAAATAATAATATAGAAAAAGTTTTTTAGTGAAATAGTAGACTAATGACGTGGTCCACTGTGAGGGCAGCATAATTTCTCATAAAAGTTGGATTGAATCTAATTTTTCTTAGAAACTATTGTAGTATAATTTTGTGGTATGCTATTTATGACAAAGCGGGAACCGAAAGCCTGGGTCAGCTGCCTATACGAGTCTATGGAGCCCGACCTTAGACCGTTGAACCACCTCATTGCCACAGGTCCCAGGCTGGATGGGAAGACTTTGCACATCAGCGCTTCATTCTTGGAGTGGACAGCCATTCTTTAGTTGAATTGGCTCACGTGCTCCACGGGGTCCGTCTTGCCGTTATAGGCGATGAAGGTTGGCTGCTGGAACCGTCGAGGAAGTTCCGCCTCCTCTATGCGATGCGTGAAGGGCGACCTGGAGAGCTGGTCCAGCGCCCTACTCACGGCGTCGCCTCCTATGCCCCTAGGGGTTGGGTTGGTACGCCCACGCCTCTGGTAGCGCTCCTCCTCGTGGGAGAAAGTCTCGCTGGGGGGCGTCCTTGACCTTTGCCTGTATTCATCTTCACTTTCGTCTTCGGAGAATGGATCAGGGCTGGGCTCGGACCATCTTCGCTGCACATGGCGCAGCTTCCTCTTGAGGTCATCTATCTCACGCTGCATGGCCACCTTGTCATCCCTTCTCTAGGAGGCGTGGCTGTGGGCCTCTTGTGATCGCGTGGCCTGGCCATCGTCGCGTTCCTGGGGAACGTGCCCCTCCCGGCGGGTTTGGCTTCCGCCCGTCGTTGAAGTATGCATGCTTCCTTCCCGAAATCGCCCATTGTCGTTCTGACCGCCCCCCGGGTCGCCATAGTTGCCCTGATGCCGCGACTTCGCCGGTTCAGGTCGATTGGGAGTACTTTGGTGAGGGCCTGATCCTACCATGCTTGACTATCGTTCCTGCTAGCGCACAAGTTCTTCCCATAGACGGCGCCAATTGTAGGGACTCCTTTTTCGGAGGTGGGCCCCCGACAATGAATTTGTAGAGAGTGGGCTCAAGAGCTAGGCCCTAGTGAAGGACGCAACGGCCATGCATGGTTATTCGTGGGTTGTGATAGTCCTAATACGGGCTGAGAGGGCACAACAGGGCTTCTCGGATGTATTATGGAGGTAGCAGTTGTTCCTATCTTATTCAAACAAGTTTTTACAGTCTCCCAAAGGAAATGCACTGTTACAGTATATATCTCTCCCTGGTTCTCCCCTTCTGTCCCCCCCTCAGGGGGGACTTCTTACATTTTATATCCCTCTCTCAGATGATCTTAGCCCTACATTTGTCGATCAATCCGGTCTCCACTTGAGTGCCTGTCCTATCAGCCGCATTCCCATCTCTCTGTAGGTTGCGGAGCCCAAGGTGACGCTGTTCAGAGGTCCTATCCTCATTAATGCGGCCAGGACATTAGTTGAGGGCATTTAATGTGGAGGTGACAGTTCGTCTGGGACTTGCTCCTCCACCATGCTCCCATGTCCGGTGCTCGGCACCTGCCATACGCCCCTTGGATTCCCTGGGAGATTCCCCTTGATGGACTGCAGCTTGCGTATTTCCTCACTTCGGGTTTCCGAGGATGTGACCATCCTCGGCGTGTCTTCTTGGACTACAAGACCTTCGCGCCTTGTCCTCGGACCTAAGGCACGTCCTTGGATCTCGGGTGATCATCGGCATGGGCCTTTGGGCCTGATTCAAGGTGGGCCGGGGTTGCCAACTCTTCATGGCCCCACAATAGCCCCTCAAAATCTTGCTGTCCGCATCCTCGGGCGGAGAGGAGGATTTGGACACCCTCGGATCTGTCCCACGTCCCATCGAGTCCTACTCTTTGTCAGCGTTGAGGACTTTTCGCCTGCTCGAGGCGCGTTACTGGCGCTTCGACGTGGGTGTCATGCCTTGCATTAAATTCGGGCGGCTTTATGCTCCCCACGTTCAACGGGCTGATGGTGATCAAACGGTGGGGATGGACCTAGCATTTATGGGCAGGAAAACTCGCGCGGCTCTTCCGCCTAAGGTATAAATACCCATTTGAACCGCTTTTTCCCTTCTCATTCGCAATCACGAGCTCTTGCGCCTTCTATCAGAGTCCAGCCAAATCTCCACCTATACCTCCAGCATAAAAAGTCAATCCGAGGAGCTCTTCCTCATTCCTGTAAGTCGCTCTATCCCTCTCTGAGCTTTTTCTTTTCCTTTCCTCCCTCTTTGATTCGCTTTCCCCCTTTAGTCCCTTAAGGCGTTGTTTGGGATGGGTAGACTTAAGAAATACGTTTTTACTAAGGAGGCGATGGAGGAATTCGTCGCCAAATGCAAGATACCGGCCAACGTGGGCTTGAGGTATTGTGAGTATGGGGAGTGGTTGCTCCGGAGGCAGACGGGCGAGGTGGCGATACCTATTATCACCTTCCTTGAAGGGGGAATGAGGATCCCCATGGGGCCTGTGATAAGGAATTACCTTATATACTTCCGGTTAACCCCCACCCAATGTGCCTCCAACATGTTCAGAATTCTGGGCTGTGTGGACGCCCTAAACGAGAAGATGGGTCTGAGGCTGACCCATCATGATGTAAATTATTGCTACGATCTTCAACATCTGAAGGGCAAGTCCTACTATATGAGGACAAGGGACGACAGGGTCCGGCTCATCCAGTGTCTCCCCGAGTCCAACAAGGGGTTGAACGAAGACTTTCTCATTGTGTCTGGAGAGTGGCACGATGGCCTTCATTGTCCGACGACAGAAAGGACACCAGGTGAGGCAGTGGGAATAGGAGGGGACTCAAAGGTTCTACCTTGTTTACCGTATCATTCCTCTTTGTTCTCCTTGGTAACTAACGTGGATATGTTTTCTTTTTGCAGATCCGCACACCCTCGAGCCCAACTTCAGCCTGGTTAATAGGGAAGATCTACAGACGGTGCTCAGGTCTGCGGATTTTGAAAATGAGGCAGACCACCAGGTCAGGGCGGCTCACAAGATCTTGAGGTACACTCCGCTCCAAAAGTCGTTTGCGGTCCCCAAGTACGTGATCAGAGCAAACGATCCTCGGCTGTCAAAGATAGAAGTGACCGAGGAAGGGTTTAAGTTTCCCGAGGATCCCTCCACTTCCGAAGGCGTCACAGTAGCAATCCCCCCCCCCTTCCCACACATTCTTAGGGGCCGTGGGAGAGGATAGAGAGAGAGAAGGGGAAACAACCGACCCTGTTTTTGCCGAGGAGGACTTCAGTGTTTTCGAGCAACTCCACCAGTCCGAGGACCCCTCCGGAGACTTGGGTGATCCTCGCTTGTCCGAAACAGAACTACAAGAATCAGGGACATCTACTCGGTCCAAGATGGGTTACAAAAAGAAGCCCCGACCCAGTTTGTCCGAGTTGCTCGAGGGACAGCCGGGGAAGTCTAAGCCGAAGCTGCCTCCTCCCTCCCCTAAGTCCCGCACTGCCCATACCAAGTCGAGCTCATCCCAGTCTCGGCTACCCCCTTCTCCGCCTCAGACGACCTCTCCGTCAAGGCGCGAACTTGCCGACCCTAAGCAGAAAAAGGATAAGGGCAAGAGGGTCATGGAGGAGAAGTCTGGGCCCACGCGGAAGGGCGACGATACTCGGCGGCCATCAAAGCAGCTGAAGATCGGCCACAAAGACCAGGACAAGCAGGTCGAGGACCAGCCTGAGGCTCAGGCATGGCTCCCCGCCCCAATGCTCCGTGGGAGTCCTTTGAGGGACGACGCCTCCCTCAGGGATTTCAAAGAGGGCGAGGGCGCGTATGTGGCCAACGCGGTGGAGAGGTGCCTACTGCTTCCTGCGGACATGGCGCAGCTTGGAGCCATGAGGAGCAGGGAGGTCTTCCTCTGCCTCAAGCGATACTTGGGGATGGTAAGATTTTGGACACTTGTGCTTTATCTGTTTTTAGCTTTGCCTTCCTTTCTCTATGAGCTAACTTTGCTTTGTACCTGTTTTGTTTGGCAGGCTGTCCAGGCAACTTACAGGTTGGAGGAGGCGGCCAATGACCATGGGAAGGCCATGGACGCCGAGCGTGAGAGGCGCTTGCAGGCCACCCGGGTCCTCAAGACCTCCGAGGAAGACCTTGCCAAGGCCAGGGAGCAGCTGAAGGAGATGGCCAAGGAAAGGGACAACGCGATATCCGGCCTTGAGGGCGCCCAGAGGCAGGCCATGGAGCAGACGAGGCACCTGGGTGAGGTCGACGAGCAGCTCAGGATCGCCCGAGAGCTGATAGACGACCTCCAGAAGGAGAAGGCTGCTGCCGAGGAGGCTAGGCTTGAAGCGGAGAGGGGAAGGGAGCAGGCCTTAGCAAGCAAGGAGGGTGCTGAGGAGGCTGCCTTTGAGGCAGGGGCAGCTGAGACAGCAGCTGAATACAAATCCCAAGTCCCCGGGTTATGTTGGCGCTACTGCTCAGAAACTTGGCGCGAGGCCCTGAGACAAGCTGGGGTGGAGGCCTCTTCTGCCCTGTGGAAGGAGGAGGGTGTATACTACCCCCCCGCCATCCGCGAGGCTGCCGCAGGTGGCTCAGAGGTCGAGGAGGCCACTGTGGAAACTCCTGCAACTCCAGGGGAGGGGGCCTTGGATGCTGGGGCCACTGGCGAGCCAGTTCAAGGGAGTGATCCCTCCCCGGTAATTGAATTGGGCGGCGGCTCCGATGAGGACAATCCCCAGCAGGTCGTGGAGTCCGCCCCTGACACCCAGGCCCCACCTGTTGAGGGGGTGGCCGTTCCTGCCGTGCCTCCCAACGAAGCGGGCGACTAGACTGAGGCACCCCTTCCTTTTTTTTTTTTTTTTTTTTTCACTATGGAACTCCTTTTGTGTAATCTTTTAGAATTAATGAAATGAAAGCTTTGTTTCTTTTTCTGCGTCGTGGTTGTTTCCTTGCTTGCATATTATTCATTTTTGTTTGCCAATCGTGGTTCGTAACTTAAAATTTTAGACCGAGAAAAGTTTTATTAATGAAATGGTTTACAACTTACATTATATCCCTGCCAATCATGGGTTGTATCAGTTCTATAGCACGTCCTAAGGAACAGGCAGAATTTACGAAGTAGACACTAAGATTCTTTTGAAGTAGAAAGCTTCCCCACAGGACTGAGTCCGAGGACCACACAGTTCTTTGGTTCTATCTAACACTTAAGTTTTCTGAAGCAACTAGTTTCCCCATAGGACTGAGTCCGTGGACCATGCAGTTCCTTGGTTCTGTCTAGTTCTTAGCGTTCTTAAGTAGCTAGTTTCCCCATAAGACTGAGTCTGGGGACCATGCAGTCCCTTGGTTCTGCCTAACACTTAGTTTTCTTTTTAAATTGGTTAGTTTCCCCATAGGACTGAGTCCGAGGACCATGCAGTTCTTTGGTTCTGTCTAACACTTAGTTTTCTTTTCAAATTGGTTAGTTTTCCCATAGGACTGAGTCCGAGGACCATGCAGTTCCTTGGTTCTGTCTAACACTTAGTTTTCCTTTTAAACTGGTTGGGAGGTGAAGAACGTAAGCAAAAGAAGCCAACAACATGAATTGAAATAGTTCCTTTATTAATAGTAGTACCTTTTCAGGTTATTTACATTCCATGGACGAGGTACAGGCTTGTCATCTAGGTCCTCCAAGTAATATGCCCCTATCCCTGCTATTGAGGTAATCCGGTAGGGCCCTTCCTAGTTGGGTCCCAGCTTTCCCCAAGAAGGATTCTTGGCCGCCCCAACAACTTTCCTCAGCACCAGGTCCCCCGGTGCTAGCGGTCTGAGTTTCACGTTAGCGTCGTATCCTTGTTTGAGCTTCTGCTAGTAGTGGGCCAATTGTATCATTGCTCGCTCCCTTCGCTCGTCCACCAGGTCCAGGCTCCGCTCCAGCAGTCCATCATTGCTGGCTGGAGTGAAGGAGCTCGTCCTTAGTGTCGGGAGATTCGTTTCCAGGGGGATCACTGCTTCGGCGCCATAAGTCATGGCGAAAGGCGTTTCCCCCGTTGATCGCCGAGGCGTGGTTCGGTACGTCCATAGCACATGGGGTAGTTCTTCTACCCATCTCCCCTTGGCGTCGTCCAGTCTTTTCTTAAGCCCATTTACGGTGACCCTATTGACGGCCTCGGCCTGTCCGTTCCCCTGGGGGTAAGCCGGCGTCGAGTATCTGTTTGTGATTCCAAGTTCGCTACAGTACTCCCTGAAGGCCTTGCTGTCGAATTGGAGCCCGTTGTCCGAGATGAGGGTGTGAGGGGCCCCGAATCGCGTAACAATGTTCCTCCAAAGGAATTTCTTGACGTCTACGTCCCTAATATTGGCCAGCGGCTCGGCCTCGACCCACTTAGTAAAGTAGTCCGTGGCCACCAACAGATACTTCTTATTCCCTGGTGCCTTGGGGAAAGGCCTCACAATGTCCAAGCCCCACTGGGCGAATGGCCATGGGCTGGACAAGGGATTTAGGACCCCTCCTGGCTGATGAATACTCGGGGCGAATCTCTGGCACTGGTCGCACTTCTTGACATATTCCTGGGCCTCCTGCTGCATCCCCGGCCACCAGTAGCCTTGCGTGATGGCTCGGTGGGACAAGGACCTCCCCCCTGTGTGGCTTCCACATATTCCCTTATGCAGCTCTTCGAGTAGCGATTCCGCCGCTTCAGGGTGGACGCATAGCAGGTATGGCCCGGAGTAGGAGCGTTTATACAGTTTGTGGTCCTCGGACAACCAGAACCGAGTAGCTTTCCTCCTAATTTTTTCAGCTTCTAACTTGTCCTCAGGCAGGATGTCATCCTTGAGGAATCCCACTATGGGGTCCATCCAGCTGGAACCCACCTCGATCTGATGGATGGGGATTCCTCCCCTTGGCGCTCCACTTGCCCTTCCCAAGTGCTCCACGAGTATTGTCCGAGGCAGAGACCCTGCCGAGGAGGTTGCGAGCGTGGCCAATGAGTCGGCATGGCTGTTCCCGCTTCTGGGGATGTGAGACAAGCTGTAAGGGCCAAACCCCACCTGCAAGCGCTTAACTTGGCTCAGGTACTCTTGCATTCGTGGGTCCCTGGCCTCCATCTCCCCATTCACCTGTCCTACCACTAACCCTGAATCCAAGAACATCTCTATTGACTTTCCTCCCATCTTTTGCACCATGGTCATCCCTTGTATTAATGCCTCGTATTCGGCCTCGTTGTTTGTGGCCGCGAATCTGAGTCTCAGGGACTTCTCCATGACGTGACCTTCAGGGGACACTAGGACTAGTCCCACTCCGGAACCTCGCTGGTTAGCCGCGCCATCGACATATACCTTCCAGCATGGTGCCTCAGGGGTGGAAATTGCCCCAACTAGTTTCTCACCATGATTTCCCTCCTCGGCTATAACCTCCACAGCCGGTTCGGCGAACTCCGCTGTCAAATCTGCCAGAACCTGGCCTTTTATGGAGGTCCGAGGCATGTACCTGATGTCGAAAGCCCCTAGAATCGTATTCCATTTCGCGATTCTTCCCGTGTAGTCGGCGGTTCGCAGCACAGATTTCAAAGGCAATCGGGTCAGGACGACCACGGTGTGAGCTTGAAAATAATGGGGGAGCTTCCTCGTGGCGTGGACCACAGCCAGGATAGCCTTCTTCAGGGGCAGGTATCTCACCTCCGCTTCGTGCAGTGACTTACTGACGTAGTAAACTGGCTTTTGAACGTCGCCGTCTTCTCGTATCAATACTAGGCTTACCGCATGGGGTGCCACAGCAAGGTATGCGTATAGGACCTCATCGGCCTCTGGATGGGACATGATAGGCGGCCGAGATAGATAGTCCTTGAGTTGCTGGAAAGCCTCGGCACATTCCTCGGACCATTCAAATCCTTTCCATTTGTTGATCAGGCGGTAGAAGGGCCTGCACCTGTCAGCTGACCTGGAAATGAACCGATTCAGCGCTGCAATCATCCCGGCAAGCTTTTGGATCTCTTTGGGATTCCGGGGAGGCTTCAAGTTGTGGATGGCCTTGATCTGGTCGGGGTCAACTTCAATCCCACGGTGGGTGATCATGTACCCCAAGAATTTGCCAGAGCTGACGCCAAAAGAGCATTTTAAGGCGTTAAGGCGCAGCTTGTGCTCCCTCAGGACGTCAAACGTGAAGCCGAGGTCCTCTAAGTGCTTGGACTCCTGCTTGCTCTTTACCACCATATCGTCGACGTAGACCTCTATGCTTTTGCCCAACATTGGCTCGAACATCCTTGTCATCATCCTTTGGTAGGTGGATCCTGCGTTTTTCAGGCCAAACGGCATGAACTTGTAGTGGTAGTTCCCGATGGGCGTGACGAAGGCTGTCTTCTCTTGGTCTTCCAGGGCCAGTGGGATCTGATGGTAGCCCTGAAAGGCGTCAAGGAAGCTCATCCGAGGATGGCCTGCCGTGGCGTCTACTAGCTGGTCTATCCGTGGCATTGGGAAGGGGTCCTTCGGACATGCTTTGTTCAGGTCGGTGAAGTCCACACAGACTCTCCACTTTCCGGTCTTCTTCCTGACCACCACCGTGTTGGCTAACCATTTAGGGTAAAAGACTTCTTTGATGGCTCCTGCACGCTTAAGCTTATTGACCTCTTCCTTGATCGCGTCAGCGTGTTCTTTCGACGGGCGCCGAGGCGGCTGCTGCCTCGGGATCACAGATGGGTTGACATTGAGGTGATGGCAGATGAAAGGGGGATCAATCCCAGGAGCATCGCAAGGGTCCCATGCGAACACATCAAGGTTGCTTTTGAGGAACTCAAGCAATTCCTCCTTTTCTTGTGGAGGCAGTTGGGCTCCGACCTGGAAGAACTTTTCCGGGCTATCGCCGATCAACACCTTTTCCAGGTTCTCGCACATGGCACCCTCGGCAGGTGCATTAGGAGGCACCGCCGGGGTCTTTGACTGCTATAAACCTTCTTCGGCGTGAGCCGAGGGCTGTGCATCAAGCCGGTAGGATATGGCGGCGACCGTGCACTGCCTAGCCGTGGGCTGGCAACCTCGGATCTCCAGGACCTGATCCCCGGACGGGAATTTCACCTTTTGATGCAAGGTGGAGGCAACTCCCCCTAGAGTGTGGAGCCAGGGCCTCCCCACGATGGCCGTGTAGGGGGAGTATGTGTCCACCACCACGAAGTTCGCCTCCACCACTTCTGGGCCCGTCTGTATGGGTAACCTTATCATGCCCTTTGGGGTGACGAGCTTCCCGTCGAAAGTCATTAGGGGGGAGCTATAGGGCGTCAGATCCTCCGGTTTTAGCCCCAGCCCCTTGTAGAGGTCTGGGTACATGACCTCGACCGCACTGCCCCCATCCACCATCACTCTTCTCACGTCGTATCCCCCAATTCTGAGGGTAATGACTAGAGCGTCATCGTGAGGCTGGACGGTCCCCGTCTTGTCTTCCTCCGAGAAACTCAAGACTGGTGGACAATTCCTCCTGGCCCTCTTCGGCCCTGTCCAGGAATCCTCGGCTGGCTGTCGGACTATAGACAGCACCCTCGTGGGTTGCGTGCCTGTCCTTCCTGGTGCCGCCAGGATGACATTGATCGTTCCTGTGGGTCGCCCCATGACGAGGTCCCTCCGGGGTTCCTGGAAGTTCTGGTTTTGCTGGCCGCTGGAATGGTGGAGGAGGTGCTTCAACCTTCCCTCCCGGACTAACTGGTCCAGGTGGTTCTAGAGGTTCCTGCAGTCCTCCGTATTGTGCCCGTAGTCCTGGTGGTACTGGCAGTAGCGGCTCTGATTGCGCTTGTCAGGCTCCCCAGCCATCTTGGCTGGCCACCTGAAGTACGGTTCGTTTTTTATCTGCTCCAGCACCCTGTGTACGGGTTCTTGGAACACAGCGCCGACCGTTTGAGTGTTAATTGTTCCGGATTGCCCACCGAAATCCCTCCTCGGACGGGCGTTATCATAACGGTCCGACCTGAAATCCCTCCTCTCTTGGGGGATAACCTTCTCCTTGCCCTTGCCCTGTAGCAGGTCCTCTTCTACCCGCTTGTACTTGTCGATCCGATCCATCAGTTGCCGCACGCTGGTGGCGGGCTTACCAGTTAAGGACTTCCTCAGGCCATGCCCCATTGGTAGTCCGTTCTGGAATGTATTGATTGCGACAGCATCGTATTTGCCGTCTAGGTCATTGTAAATCTCCCAGTACTTGTCCGAATAAGCTCTGAGGGTCTCCCCTTCGCGCATGGACAGGGATAGCAACGCGCTCATGGGCCGAGGAGGCCTGCTATTTATGACAAAGCGGGAACCGAAAGCCTGGGTCAGCTGCCTATACGAGTCTATGGAGCCCGACCTTAGACCGTTGAACCACCTCATTGCCACAGGTCCCAGGCTGGATGGGAAGACTTTGCACATCAGCGCTTCATTCTTGGAGTGGACAACCATTCTTTGGTTGAATTGGCTCACGTGCTCCACGGGGTCCGTCTTGCCGTTATAGGCGATGAAGGTTGGCTGCTGGAACCGCCGAGGAAGTTCCGCCTCCTCTATGCGATGCGTGAAGGGCGACCTGGAGAGTTGGTCCAGCGCCCTACTCACGGCGTCGCCTCCTATGCCCCTAGGGGTTGCGTTGGTACGCCCACGCCTCTGGTAGCACTCCTCCTCGTGGGAGAAAGTCTCGCTGGGGGGCGTCATTGACCTTTGCCTGTATTCATCGTCACTTTCGTCTTCGGAGAATGGATCAGGGCTGGGCTCGGACCATCTTCGCTGCACATGGCGCAGCTTCCTCTTGAGGTCATCTATCTCACGCTGCATGGCCACCTTGTCATCCCTTCTCTGGGAGGCGTGGCTGTGGGCCTCTTGTGATCGCGTGGCCTGGCCATCGCCGCGTTCCTGGGGAACGTGCCCCTCCCGGCGGGTTTGGCTTCCGCCCGTCGTTGAAGTATGCATGCTTCCTTCCCGAAATCGCCCATTGTCGTTCTGACCACCCCCCGGGTCGCCATAGTTGCCCTGATGCCGCGACTTCGCCGGTTCAGGTCGATTGGGAGTACTTTGGTGAGGGCCTGATCCTACCATGCTTGACTATCGTTCCTGCTAGCGCACAAGTTCTTCCCATAGACGGCGCCAATTGTAGGGACTCCTTTTTCGGAGGTGGGCCCCCGACAATGAATTTGTAGAGAGTGGGCTCAAGAGCTAGGCCCTAGTGAAGGACGCAACGGCCATGCATGGTTATTCGTGGGTTGTGATAGTCCTAATACGGGCTGAGAGGGCACAACAGGGCTTCTCGGATGTATTATGGAGGTAGCAGTTGTTCCTATCTTATTCAAACAAGTTTTTACAGTCTCCCAAAGGAAATGCACTGTTACAGTATATATCTCTCCCTGGTTCTCCCCTTCTGTCCCCCCCTCAGGGGGGACTTCTTACATTATATATCCCTCTCTCAGATGATCTTAGCCCTACATTTGTCGATCAATCCGGTCTCCACTTGAGTGCCTGTCCTATCAGCCGCATTCCCATCTCTCTGTAGGTTGCGGCGCCCAAGGTGACGCTGTTCAGAGGTCCTATCCTCATTAATGCGGCCAGGACATTAGTTGAGGGCATTTAATGTGGAGGTGACAGTTCGTCTGGGACTTGCTCCTCCACCATGCTCCCATGTCCGGTGCTCGGCACCTGCCATACGCCCCTTGGATTCCCTGGGAGATTCCCCTTGATGGACTGCAGCTTGCGTATTTCCTCACTTCGGGTTTCCGAGGATGTGACCATCCTCGGCGTGTCTTCTTGGACTACAAGACCTTCGCGCCTTGTCCTCGGACCTAAGGCACGTCCTCGGATCTCGGGTGATCCTCGGCATGGGCCTTTGGGCCTAATTCAAGGTGGGCCGGGGTTGCCAACTCTTCGTGGCCCCACAATAGTAATAATAAATTATAAAATAAGTAAATTATTTTAATAAAAATATTATTTTTAAGTTCTAAATTAAATCATTGTTAAATCTTATTACTTAGTCCAAAGTTTTATAACTTAATATTCTAATAAAATATTAATTTAATAAAATGTAACTTGAGGAAAAAAAATACAAAAACAAAAGTATGAATTATGTGGACTTTAAGTTTAGAAATTTTTTATAATAAAATTTTAGTTTAAGTAAAATGTTATCCTTTAATTGAAGAAATATATTTTAACAAAAAATATTTAATTAATTTACTAATTAGTGAAAGTAACTACTTGACGTAACCACGTCTTTTAAGCCAAACTTTTATGATATGCTATGATTAATTATAGATTTTTTTAAAATAAATAATATAATTATTTGTGCTTAGTTTGTCCTTACAACGCATATAATAGGATAATTTAATGTAAGATATTGTAGAAAGTCTTATGGAAACTTATTTTTATGCATTTATTTAATTAACAAATAAGACAAGTTCAAGGTTAAGTATTAAACAATATTAACTTGAGCATAATAATAATATGCTTATGAAAGAACTTGTAATTATGAGGTTTGATTAATATAATATTATATGTTTATATGTTAAAATATATTTATGTAGATTTTAGTTTTGTAAGGTCTAGATTTAAATTCCTAGCCCAAAGATATGAATGGACTTTAGCCCTAAAAGCCCAAAACAATGAATTTGTAGATAAATGGGTTAGAAAATTGGGTTTTAATTAATCAAACAACAAATTAAGTGGGTTGATGGTGAAAGAATGAAGATGGACAATTGTAGGATGAGTAATAAATATCCTCGGCAATATCCAAGGAGACTGGTTCTTATGTAATGATCTTAGATGGGGTTACAAGTTTGGTTCTAGATTGCAACAGTGATCACCCTTCCTTTTTCGATCTCTTTTTTTCTCGTTACCTATCTCTCCTTTTATACTCCTTTTCCTTTCCATCCTTATCTTCCACGTGCATGTCAGATGGTTGGTCTTGATACTTGTCCCATCTAGGGATGGCAATTTTGACCCGCCCCACTTAACCCGCTCCTCCACCGCTTCGCCCCGCGCGGGTTTTCCCCACCCTGCAAAGGTGATGGGGCAGGGATGGGGCAAGATTTTAACCCCGCACCACGGGGTGGGACGGGGATGGGTATAGACCTTTTAGACCCGCCCCGCCCCGCCCCGCCCGCATTGCTAAGAATTATAATTGTAAATTTTCATACCCTAAAACTTTACTATTTAAATAACATATTAATATTAGCTTATTTTATTCTCCTCAATGTGATTCTCTATCTTTATTTTATTATGTGTTATACTATGAGTTTTGTTTTTCTTTATGATTGTCTTGTTAAACGCTTGGATATACTATTCAATTTTTTCTAAAAATTGATTTGATTTGATGAGATAAATTAAGTTATAATTTCAAGTGTATTTTTATTAATGAAATAAGTTTCATTAAAAAAATTTGTACTAATTGTAGGGTAAATTAACAAAAAGTAGAGTTTTACGGGGTGGGGCGGGGCTTCACGGGGCCCCAAGGGGTGGGGATGGGGTGAGAAAGTTTTCCCCATCATACGGGGCGGGGCGGGGATGGGGCAAGACAAAATCATGCGGGGCGGGGACGAAGATCCCATCCTTCGGCCCCACCCCGCCCCATTGCCATCCCTAGTCCCATCAGCACCTTTTCACTCATCTCTATTTGGTAGCTGTAAGGTTGAAATATACTGTTCAAATATCACCTCCACATTAATGCAGTCAGGGAGTTAGGCGTAGTGTATTTAATGTGAAGGTAGCAGCTTTCTCCTTAGATATTCTTGAGTGCTTTCCTATCGAATGTCCTTAACTTGTACCAATAGATCTACTTGGAACATTACCTTTAGTTGGCAAATAACCTTTTCGAACTTCAGCCTTGGTTTATTGTAGATGTATTTGTCCTCGGCTTATCCCGCTGAGTCATTGTGGACAAAGATAACTTTCCTACTTACCATCACACTTTCTTTAAACAAAGATTCTTCTTCCTCGGACAAGATGGTGTCCTTAGCTTGGGCCATAGGCCTAAAACCCAAGTACATAACGAATTTTCAGGCCCAACACCCCTACAAGTTTTTTTTAGGAGAAAACTATGAATCTTATTAAGTAACCAAAGCTAAGTTTGCTTAAATTACATCTAAGAGGTGTGGTGGAACATCTTCCATCCATACTATAAAACTTGTAACATGTAAAACATGTCTAACAAAGTTGCAAGCTACATAATTAACTTCATGCCTAGCATCAGAAAAATGAATATCCATAAAAGCCTTTGCAGTAAACTTAATATCTTGAATAAAATGACCAAAAGAGGACATAGAAGTAGACTTGTCTCTTAAAGAGTTGATGACAACCTCTGAATCACCCTCAAGGATCACCGAGTCAATACCAATATCTAGAGCAAAATCCAAAGCTCTTGTAGCAACCAAAACTTCCTTCTCCACAACTGAAAGCGATAGGGCAATAATCTGGGATAGAAAGGCAATAACTTACCCCTTATCATCTCTACTAACAACTCCAATACCCGCTCGATCTTCCTTATTAAATATGGCACCACCGAAGTTTATTTTGAAAAAATTGGCTAAAGGTAAATTCCAAATCAACTCTAGTATAGCTAGAGGATGGGAGAGTGGTAGTTAGGCACTGACAAACTCATGTGATGCATCAAAAGCTCGTTGAATAATCAACTCACTTTGGAAGGTTTGTGGTGATATTCGAAGTTGGTTTCTTCCAAACCATATAGTCCACAAAACATCTTCTGCACTTTGTCTGCACAGGTGACTTAAATTGGATTATGTAAAATTGTAAATAACTCTATAAGATATCAAATTATTACTTGTAATTTATTTATAATATAAATAAATATAACCATATAAGGTTAGTTAATTTGATTTTTATGATTCTAAAAAAATATATTTTTATAAAAATATAAACAAAAATCATTTTATCTGATTAACTCAAATAAATTATGTCTTATTATAATTTGGTTATTGCTTTGAAAATGAGCAAAAAAAAAAAATTGCGCTATTTATTATATATGAGAAAATAATAAAGTTATCTAGTAGTTTATTCAATAAAAAAAATTCAAAATAAATGTAAATGAACAATTCTAAAATTTTGGACTATTGTACGGGCAGATTGAACTCTACTTGGAAGGAGGTGTGTTGGGTAAATCCGTAATTTAGGAGGGGAAGAGATGGCATATTATTGTGCCCTGGATTTTTGGGACGTTGTCGTTTTGGAGATCATTGTAGTTAACGGATATGCATTGTAGCGGAGTGGGGCCACAAGAGTGGCGAGTATTGTTGCTTTGGGTGTACAAGCGCGTGTGGAGATATGAAATTAATGGTTTTGATTGGCCGATAATTATGAGAACAAGATAGAAGGTGATATGGATGAGAGTCAGATTCCACCACTTAATCCTCCAAGTCAAATTTCGGCCTCTTGATGGGCTTAGAAGGAAAAAGTTCCTCAAAGCCCAAAAGGCCCAAACCCCCCACCCCAAAAAAAAAACACTAATATTTTTTTATTATTTGCAACTGTCCTTTCTTTCTATTTTAGATAATAATAATATTAGAAATTGAGCAATGCTAAGGACATAGAAAAGTGCACAACTTTATGCCACAATTCATTTGTATTTATTAATATCAAGTTGTGATTGATGTAGTTATGTCCCCACATGGCCACCAACATGCTTACACCAATCACAACTCATCATGTGGCAAGTTGTAGTATAAAATTATGCATTTTTCTATGTCCTGAGCATTACTCATTGAAATTATGATGTCTAATTGATATTGATAATGATTACTCGTTAATATTATGTGAAGAATTAAGATACTAAATTATTATTTCTCAAAAAGAATATACTATTAAATTATCAATTAATTTATTTTTACTATAGACAATATTTGATTTAATGCATTTTATTTGAAATTAACAAACTTAATCAATTAAGCTAATTCAATTATAGTTTTTTTAACTTAAACAAAAAATAAATAAATAAATAAAACTTTCAAATTATTTCTCCCCCCACCCACCTACCCACCCACCCTTTTTTTATCAAAGGCATATCTTCCCATATTTAATCTATTTGTAACTTCTTTTTAAAAACGATATAGTCTCATTTAAAATCATTAGAGAAATGTAATGACTAATGACGTTGAATGATGTGTATTTTAATCATATAGACTATTAGGTTATTTAAACATTTAATATGACCATTATTAGATGAGCTAGTTTTTACTGATTTTTTTTTTCAAAGTTAAGTACAAGTATACCTATAAAAAAGTAAAGTTTTAAAAGAGTCAAAAGATCATTGAAGTCCATTTTTAACCCTTAAAGTTTAGTGTTGTTTTTTTATTACGCCTTAAAATGCATATTTGTTATATACTTATATAGGCGTTCTCTTCTTATTACTATGCTTAATTTGTATAATTAAGCTATGATTTGCATTAGTCCCTATTATTTATCTTTGCATAATTTCTTGAATAAGATGTCATTCATTATGTGTAATTTTCTACTTTCAGAAAATCATATGAGAAAGATGAGTTTATAAGAATTTGTGAGAGAATAAAGGTCAAACTAGAATTAAAGTGGAACTAAAGGACCATGCTTAAATGTCTAAGGAGATGCAGCTGGAGTGCTTGGATTGTCTAACATGATTGGAAGCTTCAAATAAGGAAAGAAATCAAAGAGGCAGAATCTGAAAAGAAAAAATCTAATTTGAGCATTGATCAATATTTTGGGCATATCTCTCTCCTCAAAAATTGACACAAGGCTGGATGGGTTGGAACCGTGACTTAAATATCTACAACTTTCTAGTTTTAAATTTTTCCAAATTCTCAATTTTTGAAAGCCGAATTAACTCACAAGTTACTGCTGTAAACCTGGACGGAAATTTAAATTGAAAAAATTTTATTTTCTTTGGACACTTTAGACATTAGGGTTTTGAAGGGATGCTGTGAGAATGAATTTTGGGCAGATAAAAACTTGTATTTTCCTTTCTCTAATGGTAACCTAAACTCTTTGCTAAAGTTAGGGGTTATGTTTCTTCTATACGGTATGAATATTCAATGTGATTCTTTCTAGGATTTTATCAATAACATATTTGATTGTTCAATTAGATTTCTTTTGATGTATTAGTTCTTCCATACTTTCAATAAGTTCAATCATGTTTTTCTTATTATTTAGATGAATTTCTAATAGTTTCAAATAGAAATTAGGTTTTAAAGTAAATGAGTTTTTCTGAAAACTTTTCTAACTGCCTTATCAATCTAGGTTATCATGCGTTTTTGAATTGTCTCAATTCAACCAAATCATAAGTATTTAATTGTATAAGAACAATCAATTATGAAACATATAATTTCTTAGATCACAAAGAATTTCATATCAATATAAGGAAACACCCCGATGCCCTAGTATTTATATTATTGATTTAAATCAATTTTTATTATTATTCTTGTTAGCATTGTCACTCATTTATATTAGTAATATAATCTTTAAGTGCAAGATAAATATTGTCCATAGAATTTGTCTTGCACACTCGATGAAAAAGCTCTTTGAAATACAATCCACAAAATTGTTAGTTTCGTCAAGGTATGTTCCATAAATTTTTGTTGTTGTTTTTCATTGCATGGTCTTAAATTGGCCAGGTTATTTGTTCTCTCCTTTTTTTCGATTTGCCTTAGATCAAAATTTATTATTCCCACTGCAAGTTGTTGTCAATTTGGTGTTTCATATTTTGATTGTCTTACTAGTTGATTATAGGTTATATATCTACTGCTATTTTTTTGAGAGAGTTTTAACTTACAACGTCTACTCATAATGATAGATCTTTAACAGCGTCCACTGCTACTTGAATGTATATTGACCAATATTTTTTCCCCCCAGTCTATTATCATTTGGTATGATCTGCTATGATTTGATATGGTCTAGTATATTTTTTAATTTCCCATAAAAAGTATTTTGTTTTAATCATTCATTGTCGAATTTCATGATTTGGGTGTTTTCTTTTCATTTATAAATCAGTAATATATATATATATATAGACAAAATTTAACTACAAAATTAATTGTAGCCTAAGGCTATAAGTTTACTCAATAAAATAAATGTTACTACGTATTTTAAAAATCTAACCGTTGAATTGCATGTTTTTTACATTTTTAATACATATGTCAAATTTTGTGTGAATCGATTATTATATACTATATGATCTATAAGCTTATATTTTATGCATACTTTTAAACTACAAAAATTTACAATTTAAAAAAATTATTGACGATATAGTTATTGATCTTTAATTTTTTATAAATTTTGCAAGCATAGAGGAAATAAAAAGAATATATAATCCAATTGTGGATTTGTTAAAATTCACCTTCAATAAAAAGATATTGAGTAAGATTGCAGTCTTAAATTGCAATCAATTTTATAGGTAAACTTTGTTTTATGTGTGTGTGAGCCTTTTTTCATAAAAGGCTAAACATTAAAATATCTTATGAAACATTTTTTTAAGAATCAACCAGACACTAAAAAACAGCTTTATGTTTGATTGGGGTGAAAAAAGAGATATGGGAAAGGAAAAGGGATATGAAGATGTTAATTTTTCATTATTTTATATTGTTAGACACTTTTTGTTTGCTAATGTCCTGTGTAATATTTAATTACTAGGTATAATCGTTGCAATACATGATGAAATTTAACAAAAATATATGTTCTTTTTATAATGTGAATTTTGATAATTATGATAGTTATGAGTAGATATTTAATATTTTTAGAAGAATATATATATATATATATATATGCAAAGCTTAGAAAAAGTCCAATTAGAATTTTAAATTAAAGTCAAATTTTGCACAATATGTCATAAATTATTTATTTTTAGAGAGAGTTTATTTTCTAATTTTAAAATCAAATATGAGATCACATTATAAATATTCATCCAAGTGAGTTATTAAGTACAGTAGGGTCAAGATTTGTAACCCAAGCCCAAAAGACGTGAGATGTGAGCCCAACGAGCCCAATACAATAAATTTGTAAAGAGTGGGTGAAAGAACTGGGTTATTTAATTAAACAACGGTTGATAAAGATTTAAAAGATGAATAAACACAAAAACTTGATTAAATTGGTGTCCAAGGAGATAAACTATGAACTGAACTACTGTTCTTGAAAGCTAATACAATCCTTAGTACTACAGTAAATTTTCTTCTTCCTTCTTTTTCTATTTTCTCCGATCTTCCTCTTATGGGAGGTCTTTTACATTTATATAGTTTCCTTTCAGACCATCTTGATCGTACACTTGTTAATCATCTAAGCATTCACTTGAGTATATGTCCCATCAGGCATCTTCTTTCGTTCTCTATAAGTGGTGGTAGTTAAAACTGTACTGTTCAGGGGTCTTCTCCACATAAATGCAGTAAAAAAAGTTGTTGTAATGCATTTAATATGGTGGTAGCAGCTTTTTCTTGTAGATATTTCTATATTTTTATCATCTTTGTATATGCCTGAAGTTCATCATTATCGTTGGAACTTCTTGGAAGGTCACCTAAATTGCCCAAGTACTTACTTGACCGATATTTATCCTATCCGAGAAGGATAACCTCCTCGGACTATATTCCTCCATCCTTTCCTTGCGTGATCCTCCATTCTGGGGCTTCTCATAATCGTTTACTCCTCCTCGGACGTATCCACGTCCTCGAATAGGGCCCAAGGTCCAATATATGAACTTGGGCTTTTATCCCCACAAGTACAAAAACCAAAGAGTCTAGAATAAATGAATCATAAAAAAAAGTTCTTCACAATAACAAAAATTAAGAAGTAAAAATAATTTTAAAAAAAACCATGAAAAGTTTACATTTTATACCTAATAATATTTTTAAAAGACTTTTTAAAAAGTTAACAAAATATAAGAATGACTATCAATAGTATTTGTAAGGTCAGATTTTGCGGCACAAACCCAAGGAGGGGTGGATTTGGAGCCCACTGAACCCAAAACAATGAATTTGTAGAGTGTGGGTGAAAGAGCAAGGTGAATAGCAAAAATAACAGTATACAACAGCCACACTAGTGGGGGAATTCGAATTAATATATGCTCGGACGGATGTAAGTATAACGTCCGAGGAGGTGATTTCCCTTGGAGGGTTACAATTCTTGGTGCTACAGTAAACAATACACTTTTTTCTCTTCCTGAATTTTCGATCCCCCCCCATTAGGGGGCCTTCCTACTTATATAGTACCTCCTCACTTTATCTTGATCGTCCACTTGTTCATCATCCAGACATCCACTTGAGTGCTTGTCCCATCGAGGGTGTTCCCTAGCCTCATGTGAGTGGTGATAGCAGGCTGATACTGTTCAGGGGTCTCTTCCACATTAATGCGGCCAGAGAAGTAGGTGCGGTGCATTTAATGCGGTGGTTGAGGTCTGTCTCTTAGATATTTCTTCGATCCAGTTATATTCCTTCGCGTCCGAGGCTCATTCTGTCACTACATCTGTCGAGAGGATCGCTCGGGCTGCAAAAGGTTGAACGTCAGACTAAGGCTCTTCGGATCCGAGGGTATTGGACTCCTCGGATCGTTGAACACATCCTCGGATCATGGACGTACCCTTTACCAGACACGTTCTTTTCTCAGGGCCTCTGACTAGGCTTTTTCATCTCTTCGGGCAATGGTGGTCCGTATATAGGGCCTTGGGCCCAATGTCTTTGGTTGGGCCTCCCTCCCCCACAATAGCCCCTCAAAATTGCAGTTTTTCCCTCGCATCCGAAGGGAAAAAGTGTGATTTTGACCTGCCACAGAACAAGGAGCTCGAGTGTAGGCCAACTCAAGCTGGCACGTGTGTGGGGGCCTTGGGATAGACGCTTCATTAATGCCGTTGCGGTTTCCATATTCCCAAGCCGCTGCATTAATTGCACCAGGTGGCGCCTTGTCCTTCGCATCCAACGGTGAGCGACCGATCCAACGGTTGTGGTCTTTTCCTTGGAATTTGGGAGGGAGTGCCCCTGACCCTTCGCTTGACCCCGTATAAAGCTTCAGAGGAGGTTATTTCTTCCTCATTTTGCAAACCATCAGACGCTCCAGTAAGAACAGACGCGCCGCTCCGCACGAATCCCTCAGTCGTCGCTTTCAGGCCTCCCCAGAATCATCACGAACCCTCCTACGAGCCTGAAATCCTTTCTCAGATTTGTCCCCGGTGGGTCATCGTACACCAACTCATTTAGTTCTCTCTTCGGCCAACTGTTTCTTTTAAGCACTATGGGAAAGCTCGAGTACATGGTGGACAGCCCTGAACAACTAGAGGAGTTTAGGGCCACATATCGCATACCCCCCAACGTGGGTGTGAGGTATTGCCCCCCGGAAAAGATACTAACAAACCGCGAAACGGGAGAGGTGGTGATCCCCCTCATCGCCTTCAAAGAAGGAGGAATGACAATCCCCATGGGTCCCATCACCACTAACTACCTCCGAAACCATAGGCTTACTCCCTGGCAGTGCGCGCCCAATATGTTTAGGATCCTAGGAGCGATTGAGGACCTTGAGCGCCATATGGGGTTGGGCCTCACCTGGCTAGATGTGGTGCATATGTACGAATGCCACAGTCAGCAAGACGCTGGGTACTACTTAAAATCCCGGTCGGATGTTGTCAGGCTCATCTCCTGCCTTCCCAAATCCAACAAAGGGATGAAAGACGATTACGTGATTATTTCGAGCGCCTGGCATGACGGCAATGGTTGCCCGACCAGGCGTGGGGAGCCAGGTGGGACATGTTAGATTTAGGCACACTAATTGTAGACTTAGGGTCCTCGTTTTTCAACGGTTTTTTATTCCACTTCTGTCTCTGTTTTTGAGTTTCTAACCCCCTCCCTTTTTTTCTTACTGCCTTGCAACAGATAAGAGACACGTTTCTCCTCGGCTCAGCCTAACGAACGTTGCCGCCCTCAACTACCTTTTGAGGTCAGAGATCTTCGTGAGTGAGGACAGGCAACTACGATCTGCTCCCCTTATTCTCGGATATACAGGGAAGCCGAAAAGTTTCCAACCGGTCGGCAACGCAATCGTTCAGGGAGATCATCGCCTAGCACGAATTGACGTTGGTCGGACGGGCTTCTTGGCACCATACGATCTTGAGCCGGTACCCCGCCCAAATCCTCAGAACGTGCCTCCCATTGTTCAACCCCTCCAGCAAGTTCTTCCCAGACAAGAGATTGAAGGTGAGGGGGTCGGCTCTTCCACTTCCTCACTAGAAGAGCAGATAGACGGATTTCGGTTTGAGGGAGAAGCTTCAGGAGTGCAACAGGTGGTAGAGGTCTCCGACGCCGAGGAAGAAACCTACGAGCGGCCAGGCGCCCGTCTTAATTTGCTAGCCGCTCATTTAGAAGATTCCTCGGACGAAGACGATATGGATCTGAGGCTTCTGATGAAGGGCAGAGGCCAAAAGCCCGAGCCGAAAAGTGCTGGGACATCCACAACAGTGGTGACACTTCCTCCGGTGCCTACCCAAGTCCCTGACCCAAATTTGAAAACAATGCCAAACCTTCAGAAGAAGAGACCCCACAATGAGGTTGGGGGGAAACAGGTGCCACCGACCAAGGGGGTTAAGCAGCAAAAGGTGGCGAGAGACAGCCGGACACACAGGGCCTCCTCTATCGAAAGCCGAGAGGAGCCCATAGGTGCAGATGTGCACCGAGGAGGGGGACCTCGAGTCTGGTCTCCAAAATTGGAGTTGGATGGCGCTCCAATCCTGTGGGATACCTCCCTCAGGAATTACGATGGAGGAAGGGCAGGCTATGTTGCCGAGGCCCTGCAGCAGCCGCTTCTTCTCCCACATGACATGGCTTCCTTCAGGCGCTTCACCCAGAAGGAGTTATTCATGTCCCTTAAAAGGGACTTGGCCATGGTAAGTGCATCCCTCCCAAGCCTAGGTTTTACGTTTAATTGGCTTTATTCTTTCTTAGCCTGACGCTGGAGATGTTGTTATGCAGCTTACCCAGCAGGTTTACGTGGCCGAGGGGTTGAACGAGGAGTCGTCGCTTAAAGCCCGAGCGGCATCCCAATCCCAGCACGAGGCGGAGGCATCTCTCGGCCAGCTGAAAGAGGAGTATGCTCGGATGTCTGAGGAGCTAAAAGGGGCGCTCTCTGAAAATCGAAGCCTCGATGCCGGGCTCAAGAATGCAGAAAAGCAGGCCGAGGAGCAGCGCAGCCAATTACGCATGGCCGAGATCAACCTGGCAACCGAGAGGGAGCTGGTGAAGGGTCTCAGAGCTGAGCTACAGAAGGCCAAGGCGAGTGCCCAGGTGGCTGAGTAAAATGCCAGGCTGGCCAAGGAGGCAGTTGAGGCCGAAAGGAAGGCGGCGTACCAGATGGGGGTAGAGACGACTACATCCCAGCTTGTGGAGCAATTCGCCTCGGTCAGCCGAGACTACTGCCTCATAAGTTGGGGCAAAGCCCTGGATGCCGCTGGAATTCCGGCCGACTCCGAGCTGAGGCTGCCTGGGAGCGTATACTATCATCCTGAGATCCGAGAGCTCCCAGAAACAGACCCTCCTGCTCCTCAGATTCCAGAGACCCTCCAGGAACAGCCGGACGACATGGGCAAATCAGTTGAGCCGGCCAAAGACAAAAACAAAGGCTCAGGCAAAGAGAAGATTCCTGCTGAGGCCCAAGACCAAACCTCCGAGGCATCCGAGCGGATAGGCCACGTTGCTGATTCTGGGCTTCCTCTGGCAGAAGAGTAGATGCGTAGGCTTTTTTATTTTTATTTTTATTTTTTATTATTTTTTTTTTTACAACATGTAGACCCCTTCTTCTTTTTTAATGGAATGATTCTCTATTTCTCCTCGGTGTTTTTTTTTTTTTTGATACACGTTCTATAACTTACTATTGTCACTCACACATCTATGATTATGACATAACGCAAGTAATTTGACTGGTGCCATAGTGATCGCAACTAGTATTGAAAAGGATAAGCCAAATAAGAGGTACCGATGAGTAATGATTGGAATGAGTACTTATACGGGCTTCGCGTACCCAGTTGTTAAACATAGGTTATTGTCCCTCAGTTTTAAATTAAACACAACTAAGGCATTTATAAGTGAGATTTAAGCGCGATCAGGAATACCTGGTATGAGGATGTATTCGAGTGTTAACTAATCCTAGTCATCTGGTCCGAGTGCTACAGGCATGACCGGATTTGAGTTTAAGACTTAGGACTAACCCAAATCATCTGGTCCGAGGACTACAGGCATGACTGGGTTTAAGCACTAGAACTGAGTGAGTGCTAACTAACCCAAATCATCTGGTCCGAGGACTACAGGCATGACTGGGTTTAAGTTTAAACACTAGAACTGAGTGAGTGCTAACTAACCCAAATCATCTGGTCCGAGGACTACAGGCATGACTGGGTTTAAGTTTAAACATTATAACTGTAAGTAAGTGCTAACTAACCCAAATCATCTGGTCCGAGGACTACAGGCATGACTGGGTTTAAGTTTAAACACTAGAACTGAGTGAGTGCTAACTAACCCAAATCATCTGGTCCGAGGACTACAGGCATGACTGGGTTTAAGTTTAAACACTATAGAACTGTGAGTGCTAACTAACCCAAATCATCTGGTCCGAGGACTACAGGCATGATTGGGTTTAAGTTTAAACACTAGAACTGTAATTGAGTGCTAACTAACCCAAATCATCTGGTCCGAGGACTACAGGCATGACTGGGTTTAAGTTTAAACACTATAGAACTGTAATTGAGTGCTAACTAACCCAAATCATCTGGTCCGAGGACTACAGGCATGACTGGATTTAAGTTTAAACACTTGGTTGACACAGTGAGTTGACACGCTGGCTGACGAAAAAGGCTTGATTAATAAAAGTACTTCTTCAATTTATTTACATTCCATGGACGTGGTATTACACGACCATCTAGGTCTTCCAAGAAATATGCCCTGATGCCTGCTCCAGAGGTGATGCGGTACGGTCCTTCCCAATTGGGCCCCAGTTTTCCCCAAGCTGGGTTCTTCGCTGTGCCCACAACTTTCCTCAGCACTAGATCACCGGGTTCTAAGGGTCTTGGCTTTACGTTAGCGTCATAGCCTTGCCTGAGTTTCTGTTGATAGTGTGCCAGCCGAACCATTGCATTCTCCCTCTTCTCCTCAATCAAGTCTAAGTTCTTCTACAATTGTTCATCGTTGTCGGCTGGATTGAATGTGCTAGTTTTTATCGTTGGGAACCCGGTTTCCAGAGGGATGACAGCTTCAGCTCCATAGGTCATTGAAAAGGGGGTCTCCCCGGTAGACCTACGAGGCGTAGTCCTGTAAGCCCAAAGTACGTGCGGCAGCTCGTCTACCCATCTGCCCCTTGCATCATCTAACCTCTTCTTTAAGCCATTCAGTATGACCTTGTTGACGGCTTCCGCTTGTCCATTGCCCTGGGGATAGGCTGGAGTGGAGTATCTGTTCGTAATTCCCAGCTCACTGCAGTAGTTCCTGAATGCCCTGCTATCAAACTGCAAGCCATTGTCTGAGATGAGAGTGTGAGGAACTCCAAACCAAGTTACAATATTCTTCCACACGAACTTTTGCACATCAACGTCTCTGATATTGGCTAGTGGTTCGGCTTCGACCCACTTGGTAAAATAGTCTGTTCCGACCAAGATGTACTTCTTGTTTCCTGCAGCTTTGGGGAAGGGTCCCACAATATCCAAGCCCCATTGGGCGAAGGGCCATGGGCTAGATAGCGGATTAAGACTTCCTCCCGGCTGGTGAATGTTTGGAGCGAAGCGCTGACACTGATCGCACTTTTTGACGTATTCATGTGCCTCCTTTTGCATGTTAGGCCACCAATAGCCTTGGGTGAGAGCTCGGTGAGCCAAGAACCTACCTCCAGTGTGGCTCCCACAGATTCCCTCGTGCAGCTCTTCCAGCAATATCTCAGTCGCCTCGGGGTGTACGCATAACAAATATGGTCCCGAATAGGAGCGTTTGTACAGTTTCTGGTCCTCGGATAACCAGAACTTTGTCGCTTTCCTCCGAACTTTATCAGCTTCGTCCTTCCCTTCAGGTAATATATCTTCTTTGAGGAATTTGATTAAAGGATCCATCCAGCACGACCCTGCCCTGACCTGGTGAACCTGGACTGCCTCTGATTTTGCTTCTGTAGGCCTGAGCAAGTCCTCGACGAGGATGATCCTCGGCAGGTCCTGCACCGAAGAGGTGGCAAGCGTGGCTAAGGAGTCAGCATGTGAGTTGCCACTTCTGGGGATATGCAGCAATTTGAAAAAGTCGAACTCTGATTGGAGGTGTTTAACACGGCTCAAATACCCCTGCATCCTTTCCTCCTTTGCCTCAAACTCGCCTTGTACCTGACCTACTACCAGTCTTGAGTCTGAGAACAACTCCACAGACTTCCCACCCATTCTACGAACCATAGTCATTCCCATCAGTAGGGCCTCATATTCCGCCTCATTATTCGTTGCCGAGAAGTCCAGCCTTAACGATTTCTCGATAATGATTTTCTCAGGGGATATCAGTACTAGCCCAACTCCGGAACCTCTCTGATTTGCCGCGCCATCGACGTACACTTCCCAATGGGAGGGATTCTGTTGGGAGATCATGCCAACTGATTTTTCATCCATGCCTGACGGGGGTTCTACTTCTTCTACTTGGGGCTCCGTGAACTCAGCCACCAAATCCGCAAGAACTTGTCCCTTAACCGAAGTGCGGGGCATATATCTTATATCAAAAGCCCCTAAGATTGTACCCCACTTGGCAATCCGACCAGTGTAATCAGCGCTTCGGAGTACCACTTTGAGTGGGAGTTGTGTTAGAACAATGACCGTGTGGGCTTGGAAGTAGTGAGGTAGCTTTCGCGTGCCAAGCACCACTGCTAGGATAGCTTTCTCTAGAGGCAAGTAACGGACCTCAGCCTCATGCAGCGACTTGCTTATGTAATAAACAGGCCTCTGCACACCAGAGTCCGATCGTATTAGCACTAGGCTCACTGCATAGGGGGCTATAGCGATGTAGGCGAACAGCACCTCGTCAGGCTCGGGGCTGGACATGATGGGTGGCCGAGCCAGATAATCCTTGAGTTGCTGGAATGCCAGAGCACACTCCTCAGTCCACTCGAATCCCTTCCATTTGTTGAGTAGAGAGAAGAAACGGCGGCACCTGTCTGCCGACCTGGAGATGAACCGATTGAGGGCCGCGGTCATTCCGGTCAGTTTCTGGACCTCCTTGGGATTCCGAGGAGCACGTAGATCGTTGATGGCCTTTATCTGGTCGGGGTTGACTTCGATTCCCCTGTGGGTGACCATGTATCCTAAAAACTTGCCGGACCCTACCCCAAACGAGCACTTAGAAGCATTTAGACATAGCTTGTGCCTTCGTAGGATCTCAAAAGTAGTTTCAAGGTCTCTTACATGCTCAGCTATGACCTTGCTCTTCACCACCATGTCATCTATGTAGACCTCGATATTTTTGCCCAGCCACGGCTCGAACATCCTGGTCATCATCCTCTGGTAGGTAGCTCCCGCGTTCTTCAAGCCGAACGGCATCACTTTATAGTGGTAGTTGCCAATAGGGGTGACAAAAGCAGTTTTCTTCTGGTCCTCCAGGGCTAATGGTATCTGGTGGTAGCCTTGGAAGGCGTCCAGGAAGCTCATCCGAGGGTGGCCGACAGTGGCATCCACCAACTGATCGATTTTCGGCATAGGGAACGGATCTTTGGGGCATGCCCTATTCAAATCCGTGAAATCTACGCATACTCGCCACTTCCCACTCTTCTTCTTCACCACCACGGTGTTTGCGAGCCACTCGGGATAAAAAACTTCTTTGATAGCCCCAGCTTGTTTGAGTTTCGCTACTTCGTCTCTCACTGCATCAGCATGTTCCTTGGATGGGCGCCGAATAGGCTGTTTCTTGGGGGTGATTAGTGGATTCACCTTCAAGTGATGGCATATAAACTCCGGGTCCACCCCGGGGGCTTCATACGCACTCCAGGCAAACACATCGAGATTCTGCTTGAGGAACTCTATCAGCTCCTCCTTCTCTTGAAGAGGCAGCTGAGATCCGACCTGGAAGAACCTATCAGGATTGTCTCCAATGACGACTCTCGTCAGATCCTCACATCGAGTGTCTTCATCCGGTTCTTCAGAGGGAACTCCTCGAGACTGTAATTGCTATAAATCCTTCCCAGTTACGTCCAAAGGCTCGTCTGGGACCTTATGCTGGATGGCTGCCACCAAGCATCGTCGGGCGACAGACTGGTCTCCTCGGATTTCATGTATCTGTCCTTCCGATGGATATTTGACCTTCTGGTGCAAAGTGGAAGGAACGGCCCCAAGTGCATGAATCCAGGGTCTGCCCACGAGTGCCGTGTAGGGCGAATATGCGTCCACAACTATAAAGTCCAACTCTACCACCTCGGAACCAGATTGCACCGGTAAGCGTATCCGGCCTTTTGGGATAACAGGGCGTCCTTCAAAGCTCAAGAGGGGAGAATCGTATGGCGTCAGGTCTTGGGGCTTCAGGCCCAGCCCCTTGTAGAGGTCCGGGTACATTATTTCCACAGCACTGCCCTGGTCCACCATCACCCTTTTTACATCGTACCCCCCTATCCTGAGGGTGATGACTAGTGCATCATCGTGGGGTTGGATGGTGCCGATCTTGTCTTCATCCGAGAATCCCATAATAAATGGGGCAACAGACTCAGCTTTCTTCGGTCCTCGGCATGGCTCCCCAACTGATGGTCGGCCTACCGACATGACTTTCAATGGCCAGGACCCTGTTCTCCCCGGTGCGGCGAGGACGACGTTTATGGTGCCTAACGGCGGCTTTGAGGGATCAACCCCGTATGGCGCTAAACTCGTCTGCCCTCGGCCGCTGGAGGGGTGCAAGAGGTGTTTCAGTTTACCGTCGCGAACCAGCTGATCCAAGTGATCCCACAGGCTCCTGCAATCTTCCGTGGTGTGCCCATGGTCTTGATGGTACTGGCAGTATAGATTGTGGTTGCGTCTCTCGGGGTTTCCTACCATCTTGTTCGGCCACCTGAAGAACGATTCATTCTTGATTTTTTCCAGGACCTGATGCACTGGCTCCTTGAACACGGTATTGACTGCTTGAAGGTTCATTGATCCTAGTTGCCCGGCAAAGTCCCTCCTTGGTTTGCTGTAAGTATAACGGTCCGACCGTGAATCCCTCCTATCTTGAGAGATAATCTTGTCCTTTCCCTTGCCCTGCTGCCGATCTTCTTCGACCCTCTTATACTTCTCTATGCGGTCCATCAGCTGACGTACATTCGTGACCGGTTTGCCAGATAGAGATGCCCTCAAACCATGGTCAGTGGGGAGGCCGAGCTTGAACGTGCTGAGGGCCATTGCATCATTGTTGCCCTCCACCTCGTTGAACATCTCCCAGTATCTGTCTGAATATGCCTTCAATGACTCACACTCCTGCATAGACAGTGACAACAACGAAGAAAAGGGCCTGGCCACCCTCCGGCACGTGACAAAACGAGAGCTGAATGCCTGAGTAAGCTCTTTGAAGGAGTTGATGGAGCCTGCCTTCAAACCGTCAAACCACCTCATGGCAACAGGCCCCAGACTGGAGGGGAAGACCTTGCACATAAGAGCCTCGTCTCTGGAGTAGACAGCCATCCTTTGGTTAAAATGACTCACATGCTCCACGGGGTCAGTTTTACCATTGTAGATGGTGAAAGTGGGCTGGTTAAAACGCTGAGGAAGTCTGGCCTCCTCAATCCTGCGTGTGAAGGGTGATTTAGATATCTGATTCAGAGCCCTATTCATGGCATCGTTCTCCATGTCTCCACGTGATGGACTCCTACGTTGTCGCTTGCGATGGGACTCCTCCTCATAAGTGTAGGACTCGCTGGCTGGTGTCTTGGATTTGTGTTGATAAGAGACATCATATTCATCATCAAGATCATCCTCAGAGTATGAGGAGGCCCGTTTCCTCTTCGCATAACGTAACTCCCTCTTTAATTTCTCCACTTCCAGTTGCAAGTCACGGTTCTCCTTTGCATGGGCCATGTGGCTCCCGCCCTGTGATTGGCTCTGGCTAAGACGCACGGTGTGTACACTGCCCTCACGATTTTGTTTCCTCTCCAAGTTGACAAAATGGTCCACGTGTTGGGATGCTCTAGATTCTGCTTGTTGTTCGCCTAGTCCTGCCATTATCAACTGTTGTTTTCACTCTTGCACGAGCTCTTCCCACAGACGGCGCCAATTGTAAGGTTAGATTTTGCGGCCCAAGTCCAAGGAGGGGTGGATTTGGAGCCCACTGAACCCAAAACAATGAATTTGTAGAGTGTGAGTGAAAGAGCAAGGCGAATAGCAAAAATAACAGTATACAACAGCCACACTAGTGGGGGAATTCGAATTAATATATGCTCGGACGGATGTAAGTATAACGTCCGAGGAGGTGATTTCCCTTGGAGGGTTACAATTCTTGGTGCTACAGTAAACAATACTCTTTTTTCTCTTCTTGAATTTTCGATCCCCCCCCATTAGGGGGCCTTCCTACTTATATAGTACCTCCTCACTTTATCTTGATTGTCCACTTGTTCATCATCCAGACATCCACTTGAGTGCTTGTCCCATCAAGGGTGTTCCCTAGCCTCATGTGAGTGGTGATAGCAGGCTGATACTGTTCAGGGGTCTCTTCCACATTAATGCGGCCAGAGAAGTAGGTGCGGTGCATTTAATGCGGTGGTTGAGGTCTGTCTCTTAGATATTTCTCCGATCCAGTTATATTCCTTCGCGTCCGAGACTCATTCTGTCACTACATCTGTCGAGAGGATCGCTCGGGCTGCAAAAGGTTGAACGTCAGACTAAGGCTCTTCGGATCCGAGGGTATTGGACTCCTCGGATCGTTGAACACATTCTCGGATCATGGACGTACCCTTCACCAGACACGTTCTTTTCTCAGGGCCTCTGACTAGGCTTTTTCATCTCTTCGGGCAATGGTGGTCCGTATATAGGGCCTTGGGCCCAATGTCTTTGGTTGGGCCTCCCTCCCCCACAGTATTAAATTAAATTATATATATATATATGAATTATACTATGCAACTTTTTGTATGTCTTATTTATATATATATATATATATATATATATTGAGAATAAGTATATAGAGCTATCTATTTTGGCATTTTAAGACAATTATGATATTACAATATTGTAATATAAGGTTTAAATATAGAATAAAGTTTAAATTCAATTAAAAATATTATATTATTTAAGTAAATATATATATTATAATAGTGATATTTAAAATTAAAAGACATCCAAAACCTTTGTAACACAATATTTAGAGGTCAACTAAAAGTTAAAAAAAATTGTTTTATACATATTGTGGGGACAATTTTTGCTTCAAAGGCCAAGGGTTAGACCATGGTTGGAACCTTAGGCAAATTTTGTTGTCCCACATAGGAAAGAAAGCCAATTATGATATGACAATATTGTAATATAAGGTTTAAATATAGAATAAAGTTTAAATTCAATTAAAAATATTATATTATTTAAGTAAAAATATATATTATAATAATGATATTTAAAATTAAAAGACATCCAAAACCTTTGTAACACAATATTTAGAGGTCAACTAAAAGTTAAAAAAAATTGTTTTATACATATTGTGGGGACAATTTTTGCTTCAAAGGACAAGGGTTAGACCATGATTGGAACCTTAGGCAAATTTTGTTGTCCCACATAGAAAAGAAAGCCTCCCTCTTTGCACCTTATAAGGGATGAGCCAATGGTTGAAGAGTACCACTAGTTTGGTTAACCAAACTAGTGGTACTCTTCAACCCTTGGCCTTTGAAGCAAAAATTGTCCCCACAATAAAAGGATACCAAACTAGTGGTACTCTTCAACATAAGGTGCAAAGAGGGAGGCTTTCTTTCCTATGTGGGACAACAAAATTTGCCTAAGGTTCCAACCATGGTCTAACCTTTGGCCTTTAAAGCAAAAATTGTCTTCACAATAAAAGGATACTAAACTAGTGGTACTCTTCAACTATTGGCTCATCGCTTATAAGGTGCAAACATGGAGGCTTTCTTTCTTATGTGGGACAACAAAATTTGCCTAAGGTTCCAACCATGGTCTAACCCTTGGCCTTTGAAGCAAAAATTGTCCCCACATTAACCAAACTAGTGGTACTCTTCAACCATTGGCTCATCCCTTATAAGGTGCAAAGAGGGAGGCTTTCTTTCCTATGTGGGACAACAAAATTTGCCTAAGGTTCCAATCATAGTCTAACCCTTGGCCTTTAAAGCAAAAATTGTCTCCACACATATAATAGACAGTAACCAAAAGTTAAATAATCTAAAATAAATAATTGAACTTATTTAAAAAAAAAAATTTGACTATATAATTTTAATTGGAGTAATATTTTAAACTTTAGATATATAGCTCACATAGCACAAACCAACTTAATATTTTTAATACAATTATGAGTCACATGACGAAAGCACTCTATGCAATAAAGTATCACTTGTGCGAATTGTGTGGTGAGGACTATTTTTTAATAGGGATAGAAATTTAAGGGGCTGTTTGGATTTTGGTGTTTTTATCACTCGTCACTCAAAACAGGTAGGTCCCACAGAGCAAACACCTGTTTGGATTTGTTTTGAGTTTTTGTTTTCATCACTCAATTCTCACTAAATTGAGTGATGAGTTATGGAAACTAGAAACAAGTTTTAGGTGTTTTTGAGTTATGGAAATTGAGTAATGATGGCATTCTGGTAATTTACATCAAAACACATGGGCCCAGGGTAGAGAGTTGTCAAATCCATCTTAGAGCTTTGCTATCTCCAACACTCCACCCAACGGCTAATCATAGTGCCTCCCCTTCACACGAAAATCTTCAGAGCAAAATCCCTAGGAGCATCTCACACATTTCTTCTCCAGTCTCACACGCCCTCCCTTTTCACACCTTTCTTCTCCGATCTGCCTTTTGTTTTTCATCCTTCCCCCTAGTCATGCCAACTCATCAGATGAAGAAGAATCAAACCCAAACTCGGGCACTATGAAGTCCGGTGACGAAGAGGGAGGAAGAAATTGATAGCATCATTGGTGGCGTCGGCGCAAGTAGGTGATGCTTGGGCGAAAGCCATTAATGGTGTTGAGCGTGCGAGACGAAATGACGAAGAAATGTGGTTTGGTAAAGTGAGATATTTGGGTTGAGTGGAGTTAATAGGGCTGGATAGGAGTTCAGGTGCACAGGTGAGGTCAGAGTGTGTGGGTCCCAATTTTTTTAGCTTTTTATGTTAAAAACATAATTGGGTTTTAGGTGTCAAACGGGCTGAGTAAGATATTTCATCATTATTGGGTTATAAGAAATGAGTTATAGAGTGATAAGTAGGGGTGGCAAAATTTGACACGACCCGTGAACCCGACACGACACGACACGAAATTAGCAGGTTATGGGTTGAGGCTTAACGGGTTCGTGTCATATTCGGGTTGACACGGTTGACCCGTTTAATAAACGGGTTGGGTTAGGGTTGAACACATATAACCCGTTTGACTCGTCTGACCCGTTTAATTAAATGACATTTTACTAATATACCCTTCAAACTCTAGGTATATAAACTTATTAGTTGTTATGATTTATTTTCTTTGATATATTGTGATTGATTATTTGTGATATTGAGATATGCTTTAGTTTTGAATAATTATTTGTGATGCAACTACTCGTTAATTCTGAATTTTATATTAAAAATATTTATTTGTTTGTTTTTTCATAATTTTTTTTCTTTTCATTTTGATAAAATCTGATAAACAGGTCGACACGACTGACCCGTTTAATAAATGGGTCGTGTTAGGGTTGAGGAATCTTGACCCGTTTACTAAACATGTCGAGTTGGTGTTGACCTATGTAGTCGAATACTTATGACTTGACACGACACGAACCCGACACGCGAACACGAATTGCCACCCCTAGTGATAAGTGATGATATTTCAATGATGAGTGATGAGTGGCCATTTTTTTTTCACCCAAACAACCCCTAAGTGTGTAAAATAAAAGGAATGCAGGATGATTCACGTGGCATAAGGAGAGAAAACAATAAAAAGAAAATAGAGAAAAAAAGAAGATATTCATTTGTCACACATAACGAAAGCATGTTATATGAATATTAATCTTTTAATTTTTCCTTATTCTATATCAAACATATAAATTATAGATTTAATTTTTTTTTAATTATCATTTCACTGTTTTACAAAAATTAATCTCCACAATCTAAGAATAACAAGGGGAAGAAAAGTGAGTATCATATAGATGGGAAATGACTCATTTACCCATTTTTATTATTAATCCTATGTACTTTATTTTTGCCTTCTTTCTAACAAAATGGTAGATTATTTTTTGGTTGGATGTTTTATTAGTTGTAATTGGTTTGTAAGTTTATAATAATTAAAAAAATTACTTATTATAATACTTTTTTTAAAAAATAAACTAAAAGAAAAATTATTAAAAAAATTAGATCTCATGTAATTGAGACATAATAATAAACGCATATTTTTCATCTTCTTGATTTTCTTTTCAACTGAACAAAACATTGTTTCCTCCTTCCACAATTCTAAACTCTCACTAAACCAAACAGTGAAAAACTTTTTATTTATTTATTTATTTCTATCTCTCAACATTTTTCACATTTTCCACTTTTCTATCTACCCAACTAATAATTTTATTCTAAGTAAACTACATGATTGGTCCTTATCCTTTATATCATATTTTAATTTGGTCCATGAGCTTTCAATTGTGTCAATTTAGTCCCTAACATTTTGGAATCATGTCAATTTGGTCATTATCATTATGTTTTAGATGAAACTATCTGACGTGTCTAACTGTATTATTAAAAAATAGTTTTTTTTTTTTATCACATCAACTGCCAATAATACAGCCACGTCATACTTAAAAAAAGAAAAAAAGAAAGAAAAAAAAGAAGAAGAAGACCCCTTCATGTGTTTGTATTTAGAGGCCAGGCGATTGACTTTATAAACTAAAACTCAGTTTGTCAGTTATAGCTGCTGTATAATGCCTATGCACAGTATATATATTAATGGACTTAGTAAGATCTATTGGTAATACAAGCAAATCATTTCCTTTCACTCCATATTTCTTGATTTCCTCTTATTTGCTCACAGTAATTAGTCACATTACCTTCTGGAACTTTCACAACTGTTTGGTCACTTCTACGGGATCCACTACTGCAACTTCATATTTTGGAGGAGAGTTAATGGTCTGTTTGGATTGAGGGAGATGGAGGGAGAGTAATGTAGAGTATATTTAGCACAAAATTAGTTTATTTTTAGTCAACACTACTTTACTTCCCTCTACTTCCCCTTTTATCCAAACAGGCAATTAGGGATTAATGGTGTGAGAGTGAGGAAGAGAGGGTCTAACGAGATAGAGTGAGAGTTGGGGATTTAATTTTTCCCCCAATCTAACTCACGTGAGAGGAATTTTGTTCTTAATTTTTTTAAAGTACGGCGTGGCTGTATTATTGGCCATTGACGTGATAGAAAAACTATTTTTTAATTATATTGTTGGACATGTTAGATATTTTCATCCAAGACGTAACGATAAAAATCAAATTGACATGACTCCAAAAGTTTATGGACTAAATTAATATGATTGATAAGCCATGGACGGAGAGTAAGTATGTAATTTACCTTTTTATTTTTATTAATATTAGTATTATTTTTCTTCTGCTGAGACATACACAATCACACATTCCAATGCATTCGATAAATTATCATTTTTTCCTAATTTTAAAAGTAGGAAAAAAATAATGAAAGGAAACCCTAGCCACGCCCTCTTATAAAAAAGAAGGTGGGCAACAAGAAGTGTTCGAACCAGACCTCACTTCACTCTTAACTTCCGAATCCACAGACCACAGCTCAAGCGCAGCAGCAGCAGCAGTAGCCTCCACAAACATGGAGCTGTGCAGCACCATCACAGCTCGACCCATCTCTAATTTCCACAACCGCCACCACACACGCGCACTCCTCGCTACTCATTTCCGCTCCAACCCTTCTTTCTCTGTTAGAAAATCAATACTCTCTCCCACAACAACCGCTGGCCTACGCTCCCGTATGTTCTTTCTCGTAGTTTTAACATGTTGTTTTGCATTTGGGTCTTTATATTTTCTTTGATTGGTTGATGGGTTTTGGATTATTTTTTCAGGGCCGCTTTACTTTACCAATACATTTCCAAGAGCAGCGTCATCTGAAGAAACATCAGGTGGGGCAAACAGGTATGTGGCTGAAGAACGCGACAGAGTGATAACGTTGGATGATGTTCCAGTTTCACCAGCTGAGAATAAGATATTAAATGAAAACGGAGCCACAGAAGTGCCTAAACAAAAGCCTCCTGCCGAGGAGAATCAAACAGAGCCGCTTGAGTTTTTGGATCAGCTTAATATAAAGGTCCCTTTCAAAATCCCAGAATTATAGTTTTATGATTGTTTGTCTTCACATACATGCATGTATCAATGTATGTGTGTGTGTGTGTGTGAGTGAAAGAATTCTATATGGGTTAATATTTGATTGGTTAGGAGGGTTTGGGGTTCTTAAATGGATGATGTTGATACAAATTGGCAACACATTTTAGATTGGTAGTATTATTATGGTTAAAGATTTAGGATTTGAGTTCGAGACTGTTTCTCAGTAGTGTATTTGTTTGTATTGAATGATTGTTGTTGGTCATGTGGGGTTGATTATCTATTGAATTTCTGTTAGCAAATGCTATAGTAGAACTAATAATGTTCTTTTTATGACTAGTCATGAATAGGGACATGTATTTACCCGACTTTACAATGTAGGTATTAGGTTTTTGTAAAAGAGAGATGAAGACAAAGCTGTTGGATGCTTGATTGAATATCTATCCTCTTTTGGTCTCTGTTGGAAATGAAAGGAATTCCTTTTTCATTCTTGTTTATAGCAAATCAGTCATAAATTTACTGATAAAAAATAATCAGTCATGAGTTTTATTTCTCTTTTTTCTTTCGAATCCAATTTTTAGAGAAAGGGGTTTAATGACATTGCAAACTTGGTTGCTATGATGATTCTCTTAACGGTTGATAGTGTTCATGGAATGCTTGATGAAATTTCGACAGTCATGTCGATCCTGAGCGGTTACCTGAGCAACCCTGAATATCAGTTCTTAAAATACTTTTTAACACTCAGTTTTCATTCTTTTTCTCCCATTTGTTCCAATTTCCTATCAGTATGCTTTTACACTTCTACATTGTTTTTAATATGTATTTTAGTGGGGAAAACGGAATTCAAATTTTGGTCTCTGCTGGAAATGAAAGAAATGCCTTTTTCATTCTTGTTTATAACAAATCAATCACGAGTTTATCGGGAAAAAAAAAAACATCAGTCATGAATACTTGGTTGCTATGATGAATACTTTAAATGGTTGATAGTGTTCATAGAATGCTTGATGAAATTTCGACAGTCATGTCGATCCTGAGCGGTTACCTGAGCAACCTTGAATAACAGTTATTAAAATACTGTTTAACTCTCAGTTTTCATTGTTCTTCTCCTTCTCTCCCATTTGTTCCAATTTCCTATCATTATGCTTTTATACTTCTACGTTTTTTTTTTTAACATATATTATAGTGGGGAAAACGGAATTCATTATGCTTTTTACACTTCTTTTTCATTATTGTATAACAAATCAGTCATGAATTTACCAATAAAAAAAAATAAAAAAAATCAGTAATGACTTTTATCTGTCCTTTTCTTTTCAAGTTCAATTTTTCGAGAAAGTGGTTTAATGAAATTGCAAACTTGGTTGCTATGATGAATGCTTTAAATGGTTGAAAGTGTTCATAGAATGCTTGATGAAATTTCGACAGTCATGTCGATCCTGAGCGGTTACCTGAGCAACCTTGAATAATAGATATTAAAATACTTTATAATACTCAGATCTCTTCTCCTCTTATCCCATTTGTTCCAATTTCCTATCATTATGCTTTTACACTTCTACATTTTTTTAAAATATATTTTATTGGGGAAAATGGAATTCATTATGCTTTTAAACTTCTTTTTCATTCTTGTTTATAACAAATCAGTCATGAATTTAACTTCTCAAAAAAAAAAAAAAAATTCAGTCTTGAATATTATTTCTCCTTTTTCTTTACAAGTCCAATTTTTAGAGAAAATTAAGATTGGCGGGGGGAACTCACTCACTCTTACTGTCTTACAGCTTGCCAGTGGTACATTTGAGTCCTTATAGACCAATATTCATTTATTTATTTGCTCTGCTTGCTGTTGGTTTTATTTTTTGTCCAGTCAAACTTAACTATTGCTTCCTCATATTGCCAAAGGCCTTGTAGCTGAATTGACACCTCTCTATGTACAAAGTACTTGGAGGTTTAGGGGAGAAAGGGTTCGAGCTGCGGGGTTAGTACTTGGAGGTTTAGGGGAGAAAGGGTTCGAGCTGCGGGGTTAGCAGCATGTTGTAATTATCTCTCAAAAAAAAAAAATGCTTCCTCATTTAAATTCAACTCTGAGCACTTACCTGAGCAACAGACAGCTCCCTCCATCTGTTTTTTTCTTTTTCCCTTTCTATTTTAGCATCTATTATCCTATTTTTTTGGGGTCTCAAACTTATTTGTAATTTTTTTTATATAGTCATATTTTTCCACAACGACGATTAGTTTCTGGTTTATGTTGCTAATGTTTTGTATTTATTTCTCATGTATTTAACTATTTATTATAAAATTTTTGAGAGGATATTTGTAATGTCTTGGTCCTTTCATTCATGAAAGTGGCTTATCTTTCACATTGGTTATGATCCCATTTAACATGTAGGCGTTCTCATTTTTTTCTTCTTCTCTAGTGTATGTTTTATTTCCTCTTTTCCTTTCCCCCTTGTAAATGTTCCTTTGTTTTTATTTATTGGTGGAGTAGCTGTTTTACTGCTTTTGACTTATCTCGAGGTTGATTTTTTTTTTTTTTTTTGGTTCATTCGTTCTTCCCTCTAAGTGTATTTATGTGTATAATATTACATTTAGATTTATTTCAGCTTGGGGACGTGAAACTAATAATCTTGAAATTTGTTCATAAAAAGTAAAATTTATAACCTTGTAATTGACTTATGGACTTTGTTGTCTGTAAAGGAATCAGTCACTAATGCTAGTGGTTCTTGGACCAATGCCCCTGTTATGCAAGGATTGGAGGTTGAGTTTGTTGGTTCAATTCTCTGTGGCTGTGTGAGGTGTGTTATGATCAATAAAATGGTGGGGTTGGGGGGGGGGGGGGGGGGTGTGGGTTTAGTTACTTGTATAAGCAACATAAAATTTGGAGCTAAATCAATTATGGCTGTGTGAGTTCAATCCCTGGACTAGCTTGTTGCCCCTCACTATCAGACCTTTAGGGGACTCTTTTGATTGCTATTTGGTCAACAACATACACTGACTTAATCAATTCTGCAGGTAAAGATAGCTAATCTAATTGTTGTTTTCCTACATTGGAGGTTATGAACTCCAAACACATGAAAAATGTAGTGCACATGAAAATGAAGTCAAAATATTTTGTAATTATGACGTGTCAATGTAGATACTATACAGAACTTACACTTTTGTCTGGCTGTGTTGTCTTTGAATTTAATTCCCATATTTTTTGTATAGCAATGCTGATGGCTTTGGCTTTCTCGTTATCATGCAGTTTGATTCGTACAATAAATCTACTGTTCTTCTATATGGTGGCGGTGCTTTGGTTGCCCTGTGGTTATCATCAGTCTTTGTAGGCGCTATTGATTCTATTCCATTGGTGCGTATGTGTGTGTGTGTGTTTTGGGTTAATTCCATACCTTTTTTGGAAACTATGAACAAATTTTATATTGCTCGTCTGGAAATTGATTTTCAATGTTATAAAATCAGTTTCCCAAGTTGATGGAAGTCGTGGGTGTTGGCTACACATTCTGGTTCAGCTATCGCTATCTGATCTTTAAGGTACCCCACAAAATGAGTTGAATTTGGAATTAATCCTTGATTGTATGAATAGCCATACTAATTAACTTCTATTGACTTGCAGAAAAATAGGGAAGAGTTGGCTGTTAAAATTGAAGAGCTTAAACAACAGGTTCTTGGTTTTGATGACGATTGATGTGGCAGAGTCACTGTATCTTGGTTTGTTTGCCTTGCAAGAGTGTAATCAGTGTAGAGTTTATACATATTTTCTAGTTAAAGCCATATATTTTCTTTTTCTTCTTTCACTGAAGATTTGGATTGTAGTTTTATTTTTGATGAGCAAGTAAATATATTTACTTATTGTTCTCTCATATAGTTAGTTCCTTTTCTCATTGGTGACAATATTAAACTGAGAGGGTGCCCAGGTTAAGCAAAAGGCGGGGAGAAAAATATGCTGTAGTTGGGGCCCTGCAGGAGATTTGCACTCGTCTTTTGTGTTGTCATGCTTGAATTTAGAGCAAAAAGGATAACTTAAAAGTTTTACCATTTTTTTCACTGATTAGTTTACCAAAATTTGATTCGACTACGTGTTCAAAGCCAAATTGATAGAATAGTCCCCACTCTCATTCGCTACTTGTGAAAGTCCGAAAAATATCATTATAAAATAGAAGGGTCTCATGAGCTGACTAATAGGTTTGTTGTGACCTCGCAATAACAATGTGGGTTATTGTTCTACGGAAAACGTTTTCTGAAAGGTTGAGGAAAGCTAAAATTGGTAGCATCAGAAAATAGTACAGGTTAAAAGGAAAATTAAAATTGGTTGATGGAGAATTGCTTGTTTCCTGCTTTTATTTTTGGTGAAACAATTTTTGGAGGCTCGACTCTCTTGTTTGAACTTTGAAGATGATGAGTGCTTTGTTTTCTCTCCTCTCTTGGAACGAGACCAGGCTCTCTAACATGGTTGATCTTGTTGCTATCTGCTCTTCACATCCCCGTGATGGGTCATCAGATCTCCTCTTTGCAAAACTTTGCTAATAGTTCATGCCTCTTTGCAAGCCCAGGCTTGTTGGACAAGCTTGACCGGTTGTTGAAAGCTGAAACATTTCGGTTTAAGGTTTTGTATTGCATGGTTGAGTCTAACCTCCCTTCTTTAATAGATAATATGGCTAGTGGTCAGGCCGACCCTAGTTTAGTCTATTCTTCTTATGAAACCATAAGTTTACCAAATATTTTTAGACCAAACAATGCAAACTTATGAGACTAAGATTCTTTAAATTTTATTTATTTATTTTTTTTTAAATAATCGAGACCATAGAGATGTTTCAACTTTATATAGGCAAAAATCATAATGTGGTTTTTTTGGGTCGTTTTGTGCATGATATCAACTAGATGATTACTGATAAGTGATTCTACTTCCAGTGAACTTAATTTTTGTCCTCTGTTTTCTGTGCCCAGCCCTGTTCTTACACTTTGAAGGGCTATACACGTAAATCACGGTGTAACAATTTGAAGATCTAATTCCATGCTCGGTATTCACGCAAACAAAATAACCAAGAGTAATTCTAGTACCATATTACCACAATTTTTGCAACAACTATCCTACTTGTCAAACTGTGATTGACTGTTTATCACTTTCACATGAATCTATCATTTTGTTTTTTATCATTCAGTCTGCTACATGGACAATTGTGACACAAATTATAGCATTTTATGTGGTCTTAGAATTTTTAAATGAACAATGGTATTCATAAAATAATAGTTTCTCAAATTATTCCCTTTTGGTAGAGTAAGGAAGCTTATTGATTTTTTTCTTTGAAAAACTTAATATAATCTTAAGTATCCAACTGACTTTGTATGGTGCACTCAAGAATCCTTATGCTTTAAAAACTTTATGGTTCTGTAAGTCACATGATCTAGACACAAGGCATGCGTGTAAAGTTGAGCTCATGACCTCAAGAGATCACTATATCCTAAATCCTAAGATCCTTCACCCTTCAGACCTTCACACATTTCTTGTTAAACCAACATGGTAGTGGTATCTAAAAAAATAAAAAATAAAAATTATCACGGTAGTGCATCTTTTGAGCCATAGAATCAAGAAGATTAACAAGGATAATTTAAAGGCTTTCCTTTGATGAGGGATAAATTCACCTGTTTTTCTTAAAATATATATATATATATATATATATATTTTATTGGAGATACTTTTAACTCTAATTGTTGTGCTACTTTTCTCATGACCTAACAAGTGACTTAGAGTGGCTCAAAGCCTGAGTATCTTAGTGGTATTGCACAATCCTCTCATTGAGAAAATCCTAGGCTCAAATCTCCCTTTTTCAATTGTTGCAAGGGAGAGAAATATTAATTGACGGAGTGATTTGTGTAAAAAGTTAAAAATAGTTGCACAGTATTACATGCTTAAAAGAGAAAATATGTATGGGTAGACGTTTTTGGATAAAGCACTCCTTATGCACAAATTACACTATATGCATTCCAAGTTTGCAATATGATAACCTCGAAATAATACAGTGATAGTGTTGATTTGTATCATCATGGGTGTGTTATAAACATAGAAGTTAAAATCCACATATTTTATAAGTCCCATTAGCATGTTGTATAACCGTACAGTTAGTATAACTTGATATTTTATCCATTACATTTCTTGGGGGTTTTCATATTGTTATAGTGGTGGTATATTTACGGTATGGTATGGTACCTAGAAAAAAAAGAAGAAAAAACAATGATTTTATTTTTTTGGGATAGGTAGATAGTAAGAAAATGTGAGGTGTAGTTTGAATTACAAAACATAAGATAACACAAAGAATGCCATTATCACTGAGTTATCACTTGAACTCTAACATTGATTTCATATTAATTCTTGGTTATTACTAAAACAGTTGACCCCTAACCATGATTTCATAATATTTTTATGTAACACAAGCCTTTTCTTTTGTAACATGGATTATGGACCCTAACTAATTATTAATAAATTAAAGTACGTTTTCCTAGGGCAGTTTGAACATATGAATTTGGAATAGTTATTTTGTGAAATTTTTTTTTTTTTTTTATATGTAAAAAATGGTTAGAAGGGGATGATCGATATTGTAGATTCCATACTTCGGCATTACCATAGTAGTTATTAACCGCTCCTGGCCTACCAAAGACAATTCTTAATTGTTGTTTTCTTGAAAAATTAACTCAGAATGCTTATATTTCCAATTTTTTTTTTGAATGAAAAAAATGTCAAATAAATTTTTTTCATATATTGTTACGGACCCAAATTTTTATTAGTTGCTTCAAGAGAACTCAAACATCCAAATTTTATAAATAAACTAATTAAAGGGAGTCTAGACCTCCACGACTAACTAACAATTTATAATTTAGAAATTCATGACTGTTTTTTATTCATTATCAACATTTGAATTTATACAAACTTCCAAATAGATAAAGTAAATACTAACTTCTTATAATCTATTCATAAACTAATCATTATTCATCCTAATCCAAACTAACTAATCCTAATCTAAATTAATTAATTTAAATGAATAAAACATATCTCTACCATTATTTATCCAATACTAATTAAATAAAAATAGACTCATAACAAATACACACACACACACACACATTCAAATAGATAAATAAAATACTATCTTCTTATAATATATCAGTGAAACTTATTTATTATTCATCCTAATCCAAACTGATCTAACTAATCCTAATCCAAATTAATTTATTTGAATAACTAAAATATATCTCTTCTATTATTTATCCCATACTAATTAAACTAAATTAGACCCATAATTAATCAAATTAATTTTTTTAGAAGAATTAAATTAAATTAGACTTTCTTATATATATATATATATATATATATATATATATATATATGTATATATATGATGAATAGACATAAAATATAATCTTAAAATTTACTAACTTTGTATACAACTTATTTTCAAAAAAAAAAAAAAAAAAACTTATTTCACAATTTTTTTGAGGTTGTTATTTATGATGGGTAATGTAGGGTTGGGATTTGTGGCCTAAGCCCAAAACAATTAATTTGTAGAGTATGGGTGAAAGAGCTAGGTTAAGTATTGGATTGGTAACAATGGATCACAACCTTCAAACACAAGCCAATATGAATTTACACGTAAAACCTGAAAATTCGAAGAGCTATACTATTGTTTATCTGATGAACAAAGGTCTTAGGGTTACAATCAAGTTCTCTCTTTCTCTCTTTTTTTCTTCCTCCTCCCCTTTCGTTAGGAGCTTCCTTCCTTTATATAGTCACCCTTTTCCTCATCTCCATCGTCCACTTGTTCCTCATCCATGAGTTTGCTTGAGTACATGTCATGTCAAGCATCTTCTTTTAGCTTTGTGTGAGTGGCGGTAAGTTAGGATGCACTGTTCAGGGGTCTTCTCCACATAAATGCGGCTAGAATAGTTGCTGCAGTGCATTAAATACGGTAGTAGCAGCTTTTCCCTTAGATATTTCTCCATTCTTATTGTTTCACAGCATACTCAGAGCTTATCTTGATCAGGTGGAGTCCTCAGAAGGTCATTTTGGCCTTTCACACACTTAATTGATTTAAAATATTTGCGTCAGAGGATTACAACCTCTTCGGACAGAAGATATCCTCTTCGGATTGTAATAATTCTCCTTTCTGAGGGTCCCACTTTCAGATTGGGTCCTGCCTTTTCCATCTTCTTTTTCTCGGTCGCAAAATAGTTCTCCTATGGGCCTTCGGCCCATTATGTTGGGCTGGGCCCTTTTCCCTCACAGGTAAAATATTATTTTTATATAAACTCATTATTCACACCATTCTTATGGTACACTAATTACAATATAAAAATATTAACAATCATCAAATCAATAAATATCTTTCTTTACTCAAAAAAAAAAAAAAGTATTGCTACTCTAAATTTATAAAAACAAATTAGAAGTATCACTCACATATTTGATTTTATCACTTATCTTTTTTTATAATTTTTTTTTTCCCATGGGAGCTTGCTTGTTCTCTAAGCTTCCACCGGAAAGGTAAAATTATTAGCAAAGATCTCTGGGTGACACAAAAATTCCAAGTCAGATAGAAAGCAAAAGCCGTACTAACGTGACCAAACTAATCAAATCCCAATAGTATTAGCGTCACCCACGGGTGCACGGAAATACTGAATAGAAAATTCGACCGTTTAAAAGGAAGCAAGAGCCACGTAAGTCCCGCCGCGACGACCACTCGCACGTACGCTTCTGTTTGTTCCTTAAAACCCTTCGTGACCCTCCCATGTACTATAAAACCTTCTATTTTCTATTTCTGTTCAAATTTTAAATATTTATTACTAGTAATAATAAAATTAATAAAATCGAATCTCCCACTATTTTAATTTTGTTTTTTTTTCAAAAATCTAAAAAAAAGCCGAGGGAATATAAGTATATATATCTCGATGAAAGAGAAGGCAGAAGCAATAGAAATAGAAGCAAAACCCATCAAATTCGGCAGTCTCTTTACACTTCGTTTTCTCTGTCACTCTCTCTCTCTCACTGTAAGTAGTTTGAATGATCGATTTCTCTGTCTATATAATACTTCCCATTTTTTGTTACAATACTTGCATGTGCTTCAACTAGTATTAGTAAGTTTTTGTTTTGTTTTGTTTTGTTTTGTTTTGTTGGTGATGTACATTCTGTGATTTTGTATTAGTCTGATTCTGGTGAATGATTTGAGTGTTCGTGGTTTTTGTTGTGAATGTGATCATCACTGGTTATTTTGTGAGTCCGATTCCAAGAATCGTGAATTATCATGCGTTTGGTTCCCAAGAAAACTTGGTTTTAAGCAGTAATCTTAGTCCAGAAGTCACGTTTATTACTGTTTATTGGTTTTAGGATGTGTTTCTTACTCTGACTTTGTTTTTTTCTTTGTGAAGAAGAAACCTAAGGACAATGTTCAAGGAAGGACTTGACCGTGAGACCCTTAGATGGGTTCGAGGGGTAAGCCAGTACTGAATTGCATATTTTTGTTATGGTGTTTGTTTTAAATATTGTTGTCTATGATTTTTTTTTTTTTTTTTTTGTCTAGTTTGTTTAGTATGTGTTTTTAGTGCCTTTGATTTTAATTTTGAGGATTTGTACTAGGAGGATGATATTCAGAGAAAAGAAAAATCTGAACGTGTTGACAACCTAAGGATTAGCAATCGGGTCCTCAGATTGCCTTCTCCGGGCGTATTTGGATGTGCACGTTCACCCATAAATGTGATTTCAGTGTCACAAACAATGCCACATGTGAGTGGCAATGATTGTGAGTCAGACATGGACTTATCCTCTGACTCAGAAAATGAGGTACATTCTTACTTCAGTTCGTCTAGAGAGACAATTCAATCGAAACAAGGAAAAGGGATCCGAGTTGGGCAGCCTAATCATACAGAAGAACTGTTGGATTCAGCCACAAGCGCAAAAGTTCCGTTTATGCAATCTATGAATAACAAAGTTGGTGAATGTGATAGAGGAACCTACACTATGGGTGATTGTTTGCCTAATGTTGCTGCAGGGGAAAATGTGGAAAGAACTGCCAAGCAGGTTTCCTATTATGCATAATCATGTTGAATTGTGAATGCTTGCTATTGAAATTGTTTTTGAGGCTTAACAGTAAAACAATACAAAGCTATACTGTGAAATATATGAAAGCAACGATGCCTGACTGCGTAAAGTTGTCTTTACAAACTAAGCACAATTAGAACCAAGTTATATAAGGTTATTATTATTGTTTGATGCCTCTACATGATGAAATGATGATCTTTCTATTTTCCCCATGTTGGTTTGATTACCATGATGATGGATTGATGATGCCTCTACCTGTTGCCATAGTCAAAATTAAGAGGGTTCTAAATATTGCATAGTTAATTGTTTTGATCAACTTGTTTATAATTATATATAGTGATCTAGTTGCTATGAACATTTTTTATGGTTATTGAAAGGTCTAAATGCTAGAGAAAGCTTTTTGATGGAAATAGTATAGGTATTGACTGACAATAAGGCAAGTTCATCATCATTCTTTGCTGGCATATCATTTTTGGGGTTCATTAAGAGTGATAAGATAAATATTTTTATTAGTGCATGGTAACTAAGCTAGTCCTCCGCAACCATTGACACTTTGCAAACGCATAATACAAACTATACTAGGTTAGTAGGTTATACCAGAAATCAATGGGTGGGCATTGTTCATAACCATAAATATTGACCTTTTTACTTTGGATGTAAAAATTTTGTTCCAGGAAAATTTTTTGAGTTATCTGTACATTTTTGTTCAGTGATTGGCTTGTAGCTTATATAGAGTTTAGATCAATATGCAGGTGGGCCGTGAAAAAGCATGTCCATTCCAGTTTATTAGATCTGAAGCATAACTGTTGATGTTTTATATTCAATGTACAAACCTCTTATTAAGCATGAATGTTTATTTAGATTTTAGACAAACAGATAAGATTGAGAAAGGTTTCTTGCCAATTTTCTGCCCAAGTCATTCTCTTATTGATTGTATAAATCTTAGTTTACTCTCATTGGATTCTCAGCTGGACAAGTGCCTGCAGGATTTTTATGGAAGAGGACTGCAGAATAAGAAGCCTTTGGATAATTGTATTCCCAGTGCGCCTCCATTTGTTGGGTCTGAATCTGACTTAGAGCAAACTTCTGAGCAAATTTTAACTTTTAAAGCACATGGGACACCTTCCCTTTCATATTCAAGTGTTTCTGCCACCACAAATAATTCAAAAGAATCAAGAAATACAACTGGTCATGGAATTCCTAATCAATCAACTAGGTTTGTCTATGCGTGTTTCTACATCTTTATTTATTTATTTATTATTTATTTCTCTATTTATTAGAAGTTACTGGTAATCTGCCATTAGGCATCACAAGACCTTTGCTGGTTTTGAAGTCAATGCATCTTCAGTTTCTTTGCCTACTCAACGCCCCACGTTTCATGCAAGGTTAGTTAGGTTGCTGAACTATAATTTGGGCATACAGTTTTCTCTTGGTTTTTAACTTCAGTGTCGAAGATTATTGTACCCTCTTGAGTTTAATGGTTATTAATTTACGGGTGTAGTTATTATTTTTATTAGTCCAATAACTATTTCCACTGTATTTTCTTCTGTGTTGCATGAATTGCATTCAGTGGGCAAGGTAAATGGTGTGCTTTGTTCTCTTATGAAGCATGTTGTCGTCTCTGTCTTCACTCATGGTCTCAGCACCATTGCATGGAAGCTCCCTATTTCTTGAATGATGATTTTGCAGTGTTGCGAGAGGCATTTGGGTGAGTGCAAGGTTTCATTATTTTTCTTACTCTTGTGTGAGAATGTCTATTACCAAAAAAACAGATATACAATGAATTCCAAACAAAATTTAGAGGTCCCTAGTCACTCAAATACCTACTCAATAAACTTCTTTCAAAAAGAAGCTACTCACAAAGAAACAGAAAATCAACACAAATTCTAGCATAATTAGAATGCTCAAAGGAAGAGCAATTTTCACACTTTGGTTGTTTCAAGGTAGTTTCATAGCTACCTCCATAACTTTCTTACATAGCTTCAATATGATAGACTTAGGTATCTCCTTATTCACTTAAATCTCAACACATATTCAATCATAACCAAGTATTCTCCAATGACTAGTAAACTCATCTGCATTCAGGGGCTCACCAAGGATGCTAGTAATATATTCCAATCCTTCCTTTGACCACATTACTATGTGCAGGTTATAGTTTAACCCAAACTGGCATGCTGTCACAAATAATCTTTCTGAATTCGAAATAAAGGTACCATTTCTTGAGGACAATGAGGCCCTATGTACATAAAGTTCTTCCTCTTTTCAATAGAGGTTATTTATGTATCAAATTTTTTTTATTGGGGACAGTGATCTTGCCTACAATATTGTAAGGGACACTATCAAGTATGTTGCCCAAAATTTCCATATTGGAGAACTTGAAAATATAAACCCATTATATTTATTATTATTTATAAGTAATGGGATTATGTTTTTGTCTAACTTATTAATACCCTTTGCGGCTTTAAGAATTATGAAAACAAGATTCTGTCTGTGTCCGGATATGTAGAAAGGAATAATTAAAATTTGAGCTATAAATGGGCAGACACAAGGAGAGTCGTACTTATGATAGGACTATTCCTACGAGAAGTACTTCACCTTCTTCCCAAAATTTCTTTTAACTGTTTAAAGCAACAAGTCAAAAGGGGGTAGTTGTTCATGTGACACTGGAGATGCTTTGACTCAAGCAAAAGATTTTGTGTTCCAGTGAAGCTTCAGTGAATAAATCATGCTTTTCATAGGTGGTAGATTCTAGCTCTGTTGTCTCCTCTTTTTAGCTTTGGTTTGCATTTTAGCAGATGTTGGTACTGAAATGGGCTTAGGGAACTGAATCTTACTTCCCATAATTTGTAAATATCTTATTTCTTTAGTGCTATCATGCACATGCAGCACTATCTAATGACATATCATATTTAAGTTTAGTTTGCATTTTATAATTTTAATTGGTTTTACTTTCATTATTCCTCTTTTTGGCCTTATAATTGCAGTTTACGATGTGTATTATTACAACCAGATGAAGAACTATTGGCAAAACGATCTCCAGAGATAGTCAGTGAGGGAGCTGCTCCAAAATCTAGGAAAACTTTGGGCAAAATGAAAATGCAGCTTCAAGGTGCTGTCATATTATATTCATCAAGGCATTTTTGTTGTGGTTTTAATGATAATTTCAAGGCTTGATACTATTCATTTAATGTTTTTGGTCATTGCACAGTGTGTAAAGTGAAAATGGGTTTAGACCCGCCTACTTGCTGCAGTTTTTCATTTGTAAAGCCACAAATGATTAAATCAGGATCACTTCGTTCATATTTCTCCAAATATAAATTAAATCTATATTCTGAATGGGAAGCTACAAGGAAAGTTCAGGTTGCAAATCATACTCCTGCAAATGGTTCAAGCAGCCAGTTTATAAGACAGGTCTCTGGGATTTTAAAATCTGGGATGACTCCTATGCACTATAGTTCTTCAAAGGAAGTAGTGTCAGGTATGTAAGTTCCTTGTACTATCCTGGATTGGTTACACACACACACAATTTGTACCTGTGAAACTTTGCCAAAGCTGGGAAGTAGTAGTCATGACAATTGCATACACTTGTGAAGTTTGATCCCAAGCTTATGAGGATGTGAATTCTATAACATAATCACTCCCTCCATAGCAATACATTTTCATGATGATTTTCCTCACAGTGCTAGCCCACAACATTTGCAGGCTTCTTTTTGTCGTTCGTGACTTACATTTTTCTATTGTCAAAATAACACTTATTCCTTTACTTGGAATTGCTTAATTTATACATTTTTGGGATGATTTTCCTCACAGTGCTAGCCCACATCATCTGCTGGCTTCTTCTTGTCATTCGTGACTTACATTTTTCTATTGTGCAAAATAACACTTATTCCTTTACTTGGAATTGCTTAATTTTTAAGCCTTAGAAGCTACAAAGAAAACCTACACATTTGAAGAATTTATGAAGTTCACTATTAGTTAAATCATTCAGTGATAATCCAGATCCATCTATTCTTCTCGCATTGATTCATCAACAAGCATCATGTTAAAAGCCAGTTATTGGATGAATCGTCTCTCATCAGTGAAGTCTTTGGACATTCAGGACTAATAGCTTTTGGACATAGCTCCTCAGGCCTTATCAATTAGGCAGGAAAATTACCTTTCTGGCTATCTTCGTCCAAGGGGGCTTAGGATTCCATACTCATAGGAAATAGACCCTTCTGGTTTAGCTGCTCATCTTGTAGGCATTTAGCTTGAGACTTCAGGACACTCCTACAGTGGCTTACAAAGCTGCCTACCAGCTCTTTCAAATGGCTTAGGCTTGCTAAAGGATGGCCATAAGCTGGCTTTTTTTGGAGTTTAGCATAGGATAGTACAAGAAACTGTTTGCCCCCTTTCCAAACCTCTCCTCGATCTGATTGTGCTTTCTGAAATGTGGGCTACATATTAGGGGTTGGGGTGGGTTAACTGTTTTTGAATGTTATATGAATTCAATTAGTGTGTTGGGGCAGTACATTCACCCTGGCAGATCAATATGTTTTAGAGTGGATGTGTTAAAATTTTGTAAATTTCTTTGTTCACTTCTTCAGGAATGAGATAAATGATGAGTAAAGAAGAAAAACTAAAGCTCCTTCTGTGTTAAGAGGTGTGCAATAGGCATTAGAGTGAAACAGAGAAGAATTTTTTTTCACTTCCTGATAGGAGCATTTTATTACCCTCTTCAAATATGCATTGTCCCTCCACCATGAATTTTAGAAGAAATGAAACAGGAGATGGTTCCTCATGACACTACTTCCTATCACTTCCAAGGATTTTTCATGCTCTGACGGGCCAGCATAGTATCAGCAGCACCTTTCAGAACATCTCATGAGTGTGATTTAATGCAGTCCCAATTGAGTAAAGAAATAACAGATCCAAAATATCATTTAATTTTTCATCCTATGGAGCTTTCTTTACACTTAGCTTATATCTATGGAATAGTTGACTTATTAATTTTACATTCTAAATCCATTTCCTTTCAGAAGACATCTCATGGGCATGATTTTAACATAGCGCCAACCGAGTAAAGAAATAATAGATCTGAATTTATCATTTTAATTTGGCATCCTGTGGAGCTTGCTTTACGTTTGAGATTTTTAAGGCCCATAGAATAACTTGAATTATTAATTTTATGGTCTAAATCTATTGCATTTTTCTGATATTTACTGAGAAAAGAAGTCAAGAAAGGAAGCTGCTTCTGAAAAAGAAAACTGTTCTCTTCTGGGCTTTAGGAGAATGAAAACTGTAGTTACAGGAAGCATGTGTCTAAATCCACCACACAACAGTGTAATGAGTAGCTATAACCAATTTATTTAATGTCTTCATGCTATAAGAGTAATATTTGATCTCCCTTCCTTTAAGGTGCATCTAACTTAAGTTGATGATCTGTTATCAGAACGATATTCTTGTTGGTTGAGATTGAAAAATTCATCTGAGGAGGATGCAGTTCAAATGCAACCTGGATCTGGTGAAACACACGTGTTGTATGTACCTTTTCCTTTCTGTATTTGTTCCTTTTTGTTTCTTGGAGGTGTGCATTTGTTAAATTATTTTAATGTAGCTTTCCAGATAGTCTTGGTGATGATCTGATTATTGAAGTTCAAGATTCCAAAGGACAGTATAAGGGTCGTGTCCTAGCTCAAGTGGCCTCTATCGCTGATGAACCGGTAAGATTTTGAGAATTCACCTATCTTCTGTATGGATTGGGTAGGGACATAATTATCCTTGAAGGTTTATATATTGGTTCAATGCAGGGAAACAAGCTTCGATGGTGGCCTATATTTCATGAGCCAGAGCATGAACTGGTCGGCAGAGTACAACTATACATAAGCTATTCAATAACTCCAGATGAGAATAAGCATCTAAAGGTACATGCAATATTTAATCCTTCAATAACTAAAAAAAGAAGATGAAGAAGAATAAAATTAATTCAGTTTACAATTAATTTTCTTTGGCTGTTTTGCATTTAAAGAAAGTTCCATGCAAAGAAATGTTAAGAAAGAGAGGGCTAATATATGGCATATTATGTCTTTATATTTAAGGGATATATACCTATGAAATTAATATGTGTGTGTGTGTGTGTGTTCTTAGGCTTTGTTTTTTTCAACACTGGCAGTATTTTGGCAGCCAATAATCTTAAAATGCCTAGTTGCAATTGTAGTTCAAATGCTGAATATCTTATGTTCTAAATAATTGTCTTCATATATAAGTAGTATTGGACAAATAAAAGGGGTTCGGTTCCATTTTAATCTTATTTCTTGAATGCACACATACATTTTCAAAGGTTCCTTTGGCTTCCCAGCCTGCCTTCTTTCTGTTGAAAGAGAATCCACTTCTTGCCTTCTTGGTTTGAAAAAATATCACCTCTGTATGAAATAGTTAATAATGTGGCCTACAGTACATATGAAATAGGTTCAATATCATTAATTGTTTAAGTGCAATCTTTACATCTTGATATTCTGGGCTATAGGATTAAGGTTTTGTTCACATTTTTCTTCTAGTGTGGCTCTGTTGCGGAAACTGTGGCGTATGACTTTGTGTTGGAAGTTGCAATGAAAGTTCAACATATTCAGCAAAGAAATTTGTTGCTACATGGCCCTTGGAAGTGGCTAGTATCCGAGTTTGCATCTTATTATGGAGTGTCAGATGCATACACCCGACTAAGGTATAGGGAAATGGTTGAATGGGTACTTTTTTGATGTCAACTAGGATAATTTTGTAATGCATTGTTGGAAATTTAAACTGCTATTACATTGGGTAATTTCTTATACTACTAGCAGATACCTTACCTATGTAATGGATGTGGCTACACCCACAGAAGACTGTCTGACTTTGATACATGAGCTTCTATTGCCTGTATTTATGAAAAGCAAAGGCAAGATTGCATTAAGTCACCAAGAGGTATGAGCTAATCTTGCATCACAGTTTTCTTTAATATTCATGCTACCTTTCATGTTTTAGTAGCCTTGGAACAATTCTCAGCTTCATAAATAAAATTTGAAAGTCAAGATAAACAATGTTTTAATATTTCAGATTGTAATAATTTGACTATGAACATGTTACAGTTGCTATTAATTTATCTCAAATGTGTTCTCTTCATTTTGATTTTCATATTTTAAGTTAGTAGTACATTTACAGCAGGGATTATTAGATTTCTAACTTTGTTGATGTTTTGCAAAATATCAATCAGAATCGTATTCTAGGGGAGATTGAGTATAAAGTTCAGCAGATCATTAAATTGGTTTTTGAGAACTACAAGTTGCTAGATGAATCTTCCCCATTGGGGATGATGGATGATTTCAAGCCTGCTACTGGGATGATACCTCCTGCTTTGATCCCTGCTGTTAAGTTATATGGTTTACTGCATGATGTTCTAAATCCTGAGGCGCAGTTGACATTATGCAGATATTTTCAGGTTTTAGAAAATAATTTCTTTATGATTATGCTTCCTTTTAACGTCTTTCATTCTTCTGATGAAGTGCCAATGATTGTACAGGTTGCTGCAAAAAAGAGGTCAAGAAGGCACTTAGCAGAAACAGATGAGCTTATCTTGAGTAGTGAAGGGGTGACATTTATGGATCCTATGTCTCTTTCAACTTCTTATCAGAAGATGAATTCCCTTATTCGTAATTTCAGAAATGAAATTTTCACTGACATTGAAATCCACAATCAGCATGTGCTTCCAAGGTAAAATCTTCTCATTGTAACATTGGTAATTTATCCACATTAAATATGTAAATATTCTCGGTGTACATCGACGTTATGAATATAATTATCATTTTTTTTAATGGTTAATCTTATTATTGGAGGTTAGTTGGTAGCTTCATTTGCCTTTCGGAAGCCTGGATTTCTTAGTTATTGACTTCTTGTACCATGACCACATTTTTGGACTATTGTTGTTTCCTTGTTTTGGTAATCTGTAGCTTTAAGTTCATACTCTATTTATTTAGGCATTTATCATCTAATTTATCCTGCTCCTCAATTTACTATTCTATAAATGCTTCCAAAAAATGAACAAAGTTTATTAGTATTTGGTCCTTGTTCTCTGTAATACCATGTTCTAAAAATAATAGCATCTGTCTACTTTCCACTCCTCTCTCTTCTTTTCTTTAAGTGGGGTTAGTGTCTATTTTCTCCGCTCCTGCTCTTTTATTTATGAGCCAAAGGTTTTTATAGTCCTTATAATCTAAGAAAATCTACATCAATGAGTAAGCGTCATCAAGAAAACAGTGATAATAATATTATGAGCACATGCCTTTATTGTAAATTCCTCCTATATTTGCATACTTTTACATATGGAAATGTGAACTTTATTATATTTAGGAGCAGATAAAGATATGCTTGTGTTCACATCCTTTCTTGTGCAATTTTAAATCCAAAGTTGTTGCATTATCCCCCTTCTTTTTTCTTTCTTTGGTTACTTTTCATGGTGATTCATGTAGACATTTGTTCTTAAAAGAGTAGTTTAAACAAATAATTGATATACTTGAAATCTTAATTCTCATTGGCATTCCATATTGACTCTTATGCAGTTTTATAGACCTTCCAAATCTTTCTTCAGCTATTTATAGTTTGGAGCTTTGCAATAGATTGTGTGCATTCCTTGTTGCATGTCCTCCTCCTAGCCTTTCAGCTCATGTTGCAGAACTTGTTATTGCAACAGCAGACTTCCAAAGGGATCTTGCAAGCTGGAACATTAAGTAATTATTTTCTCTTATTTGTACTCCATACTGAAGTGTCATATTTGTCTCTCTGTGATCTCTATCCACTAATCATATTCTTCAGTCCTGTCAAAGGTGGGGTTGATGCAAAAGAGATGTTCCAAGACTATATTAACCGCTGGATTCAAGAAAAGAGTCTTTCTTTGCTTGAGTCCTGCAAATTAGACAAGGTACATTTATTTTTTTGCAGTAACTTGGTGAACTCAAGTTCGGTAGAATCTGCTGTTTATATTGGTAGCTTTATAGATTATGATTTGATGTTTACTATAGTTTCCTTATTTTTTGTCATAATCCAAGGATGTTTCTGAACATGGATTTTGCTTTTCATTTTGCTCAATCACTACAATTTATAGAAAATTTAAGAATGCCTTTGTAAAGCTTTTAGCCAATTTAAACTTGCATAATATTTCCTGCATGACTGGGTCAGAAGCATGTAGACACCACTTGCACCAAACATGAATATTTGAAAGAAACTCTCAGATATTCACATAACACATAACGATTAACATTGTAAATTGATCATTTTCAAGGTGAAATGGTTAGGTGTCAGAACCCAATACTCAACAACTCCTTTTGTTGAAGAGTTGTATGATCGGATAAACGAAACATTGGATGAATATGAAGTCATCATTTGTCGTTGGCCCAAATACATATGTCACTTGGAGAAGGTATGTCCAAATACGGTTCTTCATTACTGGGCTTTCTTTTGTTACTTTATTTTTGGCTTTCTTAAGTTTTGTCTTTTGATGGATTATGAAAGACAAGACATGGAGGATTTGAAAATTAACCCAAACTTGAGATTTCATGTACTTATATGTGTTTTCGCTTCTCTTTTTTTATAAAAAGGTTATAGAAGATATTGAGAGGGCAATTCTTGAAGCTTTGGACAAGCAGTATGCTGATGTTTTAACACCTTTGAAGGACAATCTGACATCAAAAATATATGGCCTCAAATATGTCCAGAAATTTGCTAAACGAAGTGACACCTATGTTGCCCCAGATGAGGTTATTTTGATTCTTAGTTTGTATAGCTGCATTGGTATGTTTCTTTTTATATGGGAAATTATAACGTATATTTTATTTTCAGTTAGGAATTCTTTTAAATTCCATGAGAAGGATGTTGGATGTGCTGCGGCCAAAAATAGAAACACACCTGAGTTTGTGGAGTTCTTGCATCCCTCATGATGGAGGCACTACCAGAGAAGATTGTTCTAGTGAAGTAAGCGTGATGCTTAGAGCCAAATTCAGAAGTTACCTTCATGCAGTTGTGGAGAAACTTGCAGAGAATGTGAGTACCCTTTGAAAGAAAACTTAAGATCTATTGTACAAAATGTTAAAGAATGTTGCTAGAACATTAATTTACTAAAAGAGTCTAGGATTATTGAAGTCAGGAGTTTGATAAATCGATCTCCAATGCAAGGTGAAATTAAAGCTAGTGATAGCAGCCTCAAGTGGTAGCACAATGGCTGGGGACTGTGTATCATGAAGCCTAGCTCACTAGTACAAAACTTGAGGCGAAAAAATTAATTATCTAAAAAAGAAAAGACGTGGTTGGTAGCTCTTAGTTTAGAATATTAAAAAAAAAAAAAAAAAAAGACTTGAAAACCAGCTTTTTAAAATTTGTAGGTTTGGTAGACATTATTATTGTTTTGGTTATGAAGCACCTTCATTTTTTACTACTCTTACGATCTATTAGATCTCTTGTTTATGGCGATCTTTTATAGCCAACTATTTTTCTTGACAACCAAAGCAATGGTTCCTATAAATTAACATCAAGTTCCAATGAAAAAACATGATTTTCATCCAGCTGTGGCCATATTGGCACCCCGTTCTTCTTTTTTATTTCTTTTTCATTAAAAAATAACACAAACTCATTGGGTTTTGAACCAATGACCTCACCCTCTACCTAGTGGAGGAAGTGCCGTTTGAGTCAAAGCTCAGTGGTGGCATGTTCTATCTTTTGCAACACAGCACATCTTTATATCCACTTAAATCAGTTGAATTAGATTTTGACCATTCAAATCGGTTAATGGGTTTTGCCTCTGGTTTTTTTGTACATGCAGACTAGATTGCAGCATGAAACAAATTTGAAAAAGATCATTCAAAACTTAAGGGAAAATGTGATAGAATCAGACATACAAAATAGAATGCAGCCTTTGAGGAATATCCTAATAAGGACAATAGATCAGCTCCATACTATCGTTGAACCTAATGTGTTTCTAGCAATATGCCGTGGTTTTTGGGACAGAATGGGGCAGGTAAAATTATACTTGGAGCATTTCATCTTCAAACTTTTCTGGATTATGAATGTGAGTTGGTTTTTCATTCTTTACCTTTCCCCACAGGATATACTACGTAGTTTGGAAAACAGGAGAGAAAACGGGTCATATAAAGGCTTGCGAATTGCAGTTTCTGTAAGTAGAATCAAAGCCACTAACTTTCTTCTTGAAATTGAATTTCTCTGTTGCAGGACAGATTCAATTCAATCTTATAAAATTTTAAGTAAAAATTAACTTGTGAAAGTTTTAACATCTAATCCTCTTCTATGTGTGGAACTGATGAACTCTACACCAAACCGTCTTGGGCTGATTTTAGGGTTGGCCACTGCTGTCAGTAGTTTAACAATATCATCGTCATTATCATTTGAGCTGACATAATTTACATATCGGGAGGTTAACAACCTTTCCTCATTTAGTTGGAAAAAGAATATGAATTTTTCCTTCAACTCCCTCTTAAAACATTACATCTCACCTCACTTACTCAAGTATTTAGAAAATATATGAAAAATGTGCTTTCTTGTTCTTTTGAGATGAATGCTGAAAAAAATTAAATATTGGAGTTCCATTCTCAATTACTTATTTTGACCTCCAAAACCTTGTTGAACAAATTTTTAGCCACTATTACCAACACTGGCTTTGTTCAATTGTAAGCTATTTCCACCATGGTTGATCTTACATCCACCACTTCAACCCTCCACTGGAATTCACAACCACATACCACTGAAACCACCACTCTCATACCTTTCCTTGGATTACAGCTAACTTCGCCACCCTATTTTGCTTAAAACTGCCTATAAAGAACAAATACAAGGAGAGAGGGACTATGTAACAATGGGGCTGGATTTTATTCAATGGAAGGGGAGTGAAGAGAGAAAAAATTGAAATTACAAAATTACTCTTATGGTTCCTTCAAGACAATGATATCAGGTTGACATCATTTTGGTTCATAAAATTGTTGTATTCTGCCATTCTTCCTCAGTGAGAACCATGTTAGTAACACTGTAAATGTAAATATATCTGCGAATCTACATATGTATTGGTTAATTCCTGCTCTAGGTTTGGAAGTTCTTGACTACCAAACCTAAGCTAAACTGTCTGGGAGACTAGTGGTGATAATCCACCATCTAAATTGGACTTGTGACATAATTTTATCAAGTGGCTTTTTTAATCTATCTGGACAAGCTAATAGTTTGCACCAGCTGTGTTTAGTTATCAATTACGCTTGCATGATATTACTTACGTGTTTGAGAGAGCATTACATACCATGCTGTATATGGCACTGTTTGACATTCTTATTGGGTAAAAATAATTGCATGTCTCACAATGCAGCCAAAGAACCTAACAAACATCTGTCTGATTAATAGTTTGATGCGTTTGGAAGTTTTCAAACTTCTTTGCTAGAAATGTTTTGTTTTGGTTTGATCTAGTCATAAACTTGAAAGTATACTTAAAACGGAATTGGCATACAAGAAGTTTCAAAGGCCTTTTATATTATCAAGAAAACCTTTTCATTGACATATAGTTTTATCTTCTAATCATCTGCGTTGTTGAATTCATAGATTTTGGATGATATATTTACATCAGAGATACAGCAATTGCTTGGGAACACACTGCAAGAGAAAGATTTGGAGCCGCCGCCAAAAATTATGGAAGTGCGGTCCTTGCTCTATAGTGATACTTTTAAATACAAGGACAACTACTATTAATTCTTTTTTTTTTTTTTCTGTAAATACAAAATTGATGAGAGGGTATTCAGTTTTAATTTCATACCATTGGAGAGTAAATGAAAAGTGGGCATGGGGACAACGAATCATCGTTGATGATACAGGTACATAGTTCAGGATAATGCAGTCTCCTACTGACAAGTTTTTGGCAATTTTGAACTGGTTCTCCCAATTTTTTGTAGGTTGATCACCATATCCTCAATAATATATTTTCATTTCCTTTGTTCCTTTCTTTCCTTTTGGAATATGTAAAATTTTGGGAACTCCATAGTGTCCTAGGCTGTTTTTAAGTGGTCTCAATTTTTTTATGAAATATTGTAAACAATAATAAAAATTGTCATATTATTTTTGGCAACTATCTTTTTGCATTTTATTCTTTGAAGATCTTGAGTGCTGTTGATTTAGGTTTCTTTGTATTATTTGTTTTGGATGCATGAATTATGAGTTGAAATGTATGTTTGATTGAAAGTTAGTGTTGTGACATGATGACGAGCTCCACCCCACTTCGTCACATGTGACTTCAATCAAGTCTAACCCAAGGTTTTCTTTTTGAGGTGGTTAAAGACTCGAATGGTGCAAGGCTGACCACTCAACGTAGAAAATTTTGAGGCATAAGAAGGTCGTTCCCTGTGCGGGAAAAACATTTCACATACACTGCATATGTTTGGTAAACCATTGTTGTTTATACCATGTTGCCGTCAATGATTTGTCACTTATTTATATCTCACAATCAGCAGGTAATCAAATGCCAAGTGTATCAAAATTTGTTGGCCCTTCTAGTTCTATGTACAATACCATGTTTTATATCATGTTTTCTACTTAAAGGATAAATAAATAAATATAAAACATGGTTTTTTTTTTTTCCATTTCAAAAAAAAAAAAAAAATTACCATGTTTTATATTTATTTATTTATCCTTTAAGTTGTGCTGCAAATACTTCCAATTTAAGTACTAATCGGTCTTCCATTAAAAAAAAAAAAAAAAAGAAAAGAAAAAAAAGTACAAATCGGTCTTTATTGATGTGATCGACAACTTTGTTTTGGTGCATATCCTTTTCAATTAAGTTCTTTATTTTTACCTAAAAATTGTCTTCCTTCTTGCCTTTGTAGCCAATCTATTTATACTTTAATTTCAAATGAGACTTGTGAGTTGTGAATTCAAACATGATTAAGAGTTAAAACTTAAAATTCAAAGGTAAGGTGAGTCTTTGACTTTTGCTTTGGCAGAAGAATAAGTCAGAGCAATAAATGTATTGGCATTTACTATAGTACCAATAGGCAATGGGCCTTAACTCTGCAAATGTCTTGCGCGTATCCATGTGTCTCAAGACTCTCAACTTTGACGGGTTTGTGTTTCAAATTTCGATTGCTATTAGAATTTAGGAGTATGAGTGATGCCTCTGCATACACAAAAAAAAAAAAAATAAAAAAATAAAAAAATAAATTAGCAACTTTTTTCAACTTCTGTTAAGTTGACAATTTTTTATTGGTTATCATCGCATCGCCATTGATATCACTTTTTAACTTATCAGGTGTCAAATTTTTTATATCCCTAAACTTTCTTTGAGAGTATTAGCTTGGAGCTTCAAAGGATTTCAGTCCAAGTGGGATTTAGCTATTGGAAGTTGGAACCTCATAAATTTGGGGCACTAAGGTAGGTTTAAATTTCTTTGGAAGTGAGTAAATCTATCAAACAAAAAATAAAATATAATTGTATGGTTTGGAGTAATGACTTACATTAATTAAAAAAATCAAGTGCGTACTTGATGGTCTCACCGCATATTTTATATTTTAAATACATCCAAATATCAAGTTTAATAAAAGAGTTTTCTTAGTGTTTGTTTGGTAAAGATTATTTTTGCAGACTTATTTTATTATTTAGTTTATTTTTGCTACTATTTATGAGTCTCATTGCACTTTTTGATATTATTAATAAGTTTTTTACTGTATTATTTTAGCTAACTTTTACGTTGTTGTATAGAAAATGCATTTCCTTATAGCTTCTAGTAGGAGCTTCTAGTAGGAATAGATATTAGTGTCTCTTAGGGTTGGTGAATTTATGAAATGACTTACGTGGTTTGAAGTGTCCAAAGAAAAAGATGAACGAAAATACTGAACATGTCTTTTTCTAGAAAAGGTGGGCGGGTTCATGAAAAGTATTCTTGATTTGGAGTACATATATGATATATCCAAAATAATGTCTCCCACTTAAAATTATTACTTCGGTAGCTTCCCAGAAATTTCCAGTCAAATTAGCAACCGAATCATAATGCCTATTTGATTCATCCTAACAAAAGTTGCAGAAACTTTCCAAAAGGAAAAAAAAGGGTACCTAAAATAATCTTTTATTAGTAAAATACTAAAAGAAAATACTCATGCTTTGGGAGACTTATAAACAAGATGATCGAACTCTCTTCCAATCAAAAAATTGATGTTTCCAATCTAAGTTCATCCATAATTAGTAAATGCATATATTCACTGGGTCCCATCCACATAGATGGACCACGTGTGCGATGCAAATTCATTCTCATAGCCTCATCAAGGAGAGCCTTTCATGGAGCAATCTCCTCCATATTCATCTACTAGAAATTAGAAAAGCCAATGCTTGCTCATCCTCTTAACCTTTATTGTATGAAGAAACGAATTATGCTGTTTTGGAGGGAATAATGCTATTTGCAGTTGGCAAATTGGTACGAGAACCTGGGGCCCAACAGAGGCATGAGCCAATTATAATGTCAAGTATTTGCAAAAGTGAGTGAGATGCAACTACAAGTCTACGACACTATGCGTTACAACCAAAGAAACATTTATCAAAAAAAACCAAAGGATACAAGTTGCATGGCCCCCACAGCCGCAATGCTGAAATTCCAAACGTACGGTGTTTGGTCATTTTCACATGCCCCCAACCAAAAGAGAAATCCAAATGCAAACTGCATTCTAGTTCCCAGTTATTCTTTCCTTTTGCTCTCTCCTCCCCACCCACCCCCCAAAAAAGGAAAAAAAAAATTGTCACATTCTATGATAATTGTCCTTAATTATTTTTTTTTTTTTGGTAAAGAAAGGAAATTAAAAACAAGCTAAACCGAGACCACAGCCTCAGGACAGACCCTGGGCATGGTCACACCAGACAACTCTAATCTGAAAAACCCAACAGAGTCCAAGGGCGGACTTAAGAAAAAAGCAAAAGGCCTCTCTTGAACAGCACCCATCTTGGCAAGCTTGTCAGCACTCCTATTCGCTTCACGGTAGCAGTGATTGAACCTGATCCTGGGAATACGGCTAGCCAACTGCTTACAATCATTTACCAAAGGCGTGATTAGGCTGCTAGAGCAAACCAGGGAAGTAATGACATCTAAGACAGCTCTTGCATCCAGCTCCACTTCAACAGCGCTAAAATTATGCTCAACACATAAGGTTAGGCCATCCCGAAGCCCCCATAACTCAGCTTGAAAACTAGTTGTGATGCCAATATTTCTTGCAAAGCCCACAAGCCAATTCCCTTCCTCATCCCGAATAACTCCCCCACCTCCTGCCAAACCGGGGTTTCCTAACGACGAACCGTCAGTATTGAGCTTCACCCAACCACGTGTTGGCCTTTCCCACCTGATTTGCTTCACTATTTGAGCTGTTGTCACCTTTGGAAAATAAGCACAATAAAAATATTCCCTAGCCCTCTGAATTATTTCTTTAGCCAGGTTCAGATTAGAATTCTTGCTTTTAAAAACCACCTGATTTCTATTATTCCAAATCAACCAAATAGCAAAAGGAAACAGCACCTTCCACGGGATGGCACATCTTGCATCCCCTCTCCCAACAGTACAGTTTTCAGCCAACCATGTATGAAAATTTTGAGAAAAGAACATGTTGCTATCAGCAGGTATTCCAATATCATTCCAGGTTCTCATACTTACTGGACAATCCCTTAAAGCATGGGAAATAGTTTCGACATCACTGTGACACAAAGGGCATGCTAAATCCATCACCAACCCCCTACCCACCAGGCGTTCTTTTACACCAATGCTGTCATGGCAGCACTTCCAAAGAAAAGACTGTATTCTAGGAAGCATATTAATAGTCCAAACCCACTTACCGTGAAATTGACGCGGTGCTCCTAACTCAGCAGCCTGTCTATAAGCACTCTTCAAATCAAAATCTCCATCTCGTGACCCCATCCATATCAATCTATCTTGACTAGCACTAGTCATGGCAAAAGGGGTTGCCTGAATTTCCTTCTTAATGCACTGAGGAAGCTCAAAAGGAATCCTTTCCCAGTTCCATCCCATTGCAGTGACCATATCTTTTACTTTATCTTCTTCACTAGCTAGGGGCAGGGGTCCTTGAATTAATTGCCTCACCGGTTCCTGGTTCAACCACTTGTCATGCCAAAAGCTGATGTTACTATTTCTCCCAGGTAGCCATCGAATACCTTGAAGAAAAACATTCTTCCCTTTCTTCATACCAGACCAGATTTGAGAGCATGGCAATTTGTCACTACTTCTAGATCGGATTCTTTGCTGAGTGCAATACTTATTCTTTAAAACTCTAGCCCAAAGAGATTCGCTCTCCGTATGGAATCTCCAATTCAACTTAGATAACAAAGCAATGTTCCTGCCCCTAGCCGATTGTAGACCCAAACCCCCTTCTGCCTTAGGTCTCGTTATCTTATCCCATCCAACCCAATGCACTTTCTTAGCTTGCTCAGTTGACCCCCAAAGGAAATTTTTGTTAACTCGGTCAATTCCATCTAGAATTTTGCTTGGGAGATGGGCACACTGCATCACATAATTTGGAATAGTAGACGATGAGGCTTAAACCAACACTGATCTTCCAGCAAGGGAGAGCATGTTAGCCTTCCAACCTGACAATTTCTGTTTGACCCTCTCTAGAACAAAGTTAAAATCCTGGTTAGATGATCCTTGACTTTTGATGGGAATTCCAAGGTATCTTCCCAAGTTGGGGGTAGACTGAATACCAAGAATGTCACTGAAGGATTCCCTTGTATCCCTATCAACATTGGGCGAGTAAAAAACTCTCGATTTAGCTTCACTTACCATTTGCCCTGTGGTATCACAAAATTGATCAAGCACATCCCGAATAGTGGAACAGTTGGTCAGATCAGCTCTAGCAAATAGAACAATATCGTCCGCAAAGAATAGATGTGAAAAAGCCGGACCCCCTCTTGATGCCTTAACTGGAGTCCAGCACTTTGCCTCACATTTTTCAGCAATAATATGCCCAAGATAATCTATGCAAAGGATAAAAAGGTAAGGAGAGAGAGGGTCTCCTTGCCTAATACCCCTTGAAGGTCTAAACTCTTCAAGACAGCCCCCATTGAAAAGAATTGAAGTACTAACAGAAGTGACGCAGCTCATAATAATGTCAATAAGTCTTACCGGAATGTTAGCTCGATGTAGTGTATCTCTGATAAAACTCCACTCCAACTTATCATAAGCTTTTTCGAGATCTATTTTAATAGCCATGTTCCCTACACTCCCCCTTTTCCTACTAATAGTGTGTATTAACTCCTGAACAATTATCACATTATCTGTCCCTTTTCTTCCTGGCACAAAAGCTGATTGAAATGGGGAAACAATCCCACTCAGAAAAGGCCTTAACCTGGCCACAATTATCTTTGTAATTATCTTGTAGACTGTATTACATAGACTGATGGGTCTATAATTTCCAATACTCTCAGGCCCTTGAATTTTTGGAATGAGGGCTATATAAGTCTTGTTTAAATAACCAGGGACTTTCCTATCCTCAAACACCTTTTTAATTTCTGCCTTAACTGAGTCTCCCACCACTAACCAATACCTTTGGAAAAAACTTGCATGCAACCCATCCGGCCCTGGGGCTTTGTAAGCTTTCAACGACCAAAGAGCAGCTTTAATCTCCTCATCAGTCACATCACTGTCCAAACTACTCTTTTCCTCCTCAATCAAACCAAATTGCCACTTAGATTGACTCGGAATAGCCCAAGAGACTTGGTTGTGAGACGTAGTGTAAAGTTCCATAAAGCTTTTCCTAATGTGCACCATAACCTCTTTTTCATCTAACAGCCACTCACCGACACTGTTCTTGATCGCTAGAATTTTGTTTCTTTTTCTTCTTACTATGGCTGACATGTGGTAAAATGATGTATTTCGATCCCCAAAAACCATCCAATTTAATCTTGATTTTAAAGCCCATAATTCTTCTTCTTGAGCAAGCACTAACTCCAGGTCAGACTGGAGCTTCTTCTCCAAATCAATGAGAGAAGCCGAAGGTCGCACTGCAATAGCCCGCTGGGTCCCATTCAACCGAGCCATGAGATTCTTCTTTCTTGCAAAAATATTCCCAAATTGAGTCTTATTCCAATGGTCCGCATTATTTGAGAACCTTTCAATAGCCTCTGATAAAGGGGCTGAATTCTTCCAAGCATTTGAAACCACTGACGGAAAGGTTGGATCAGAAACCCAAAAGCTCTGAAACTTAAAAGGCCTCTCCAAAACCAAAGTAGGTCTAGGCCTGGACTCCATCAACACCGGACAATGATCAGATAAGCAACGGGTAAGATGCATGACTCTGGCCTCCGGAAAAAGATTATACCACCCCGGGTTAACAAAGAAGCGATCAATCCTTTCCTGAATCAGATCCCTTACACCTCTACGGTTCGACTAAGTAAATCTCGGCCCCGAGAACCCCAAATCAATCATATTGCACCTGTCTAAGCAATCCTTAAAAAGAAGAGACCTATTAACACTGATACTTCTCCCACCAAACTTGTCATTATCACAAAGAGGCTCATTGAAATCCCCAGCAATAACCCAAGGAAGATTATGGGATTCTGCTACACTACATAAATTATTCCATAATATAGACCTTTCAACCAGCCTAGGACTAGCATACACAGCAGAAAAAATCCAAGTAAAATTAGAATTACGGACCTTGACTGAAACGTGAATCTCCTGCTCTGTGGTAGCAAGTTGAACCACCTCCACCTTTTCCAAATTCCACAGCACCCACAAACCTCCGGACCGGCCAATGGTGTCTGTGTGAATAGCACCATCATACGGAAGCCTATCGGTTATTTCTTTGGCCCTCTCACCCCCTAGCCGAGTCTCCATTACTACAAATAAAGCTGGATCATGAACTCTCGTCAACTCCCGAACATGATTCTGAAAATTGGGCTTCAGAACGCCCCTACTGTTCCACACAATAATATTCATGGTGATGGATTAAAGGTGAGAATAGTGTACACTTCAATCCGAAGATGGATGCTCGCATCCTTCCTCAAACTCCATCCTATCTGCCTGAGCATCACCTTCATCCGCCCTTTCCCTAACACCAAAGCCAGGCAAAAGACCCACATTCCTAGAATCATCTTGCATGACATGATCCTCAGATCGGACTCCAAATTTGTTAGACAAACCTGAAGTATCGTTGTGAACCCCCTGATTCTCCAACTGTTGATCAACATCAGCACTACCTCTACAGTCTTTCTCTCCAATAGTCTGCCTCTCGGACTCGCTCACGGCACTGCGATCACTAATTCCAGGCTCTTTCTCATCCTTTCTTCTAGATTGAACACCCATCTCGGTCTCTGATGATGCTGAGAAGTGGAACTTCGGATCTATGTTAGATTGGGAAATCTTTGTCAAGGAGAAAACAGGACATAATGGAGCTCTGTTTGATGAAGACGGTGCTTCTATATTCGAGAACACTCTCAAACGGGCAATTCCCTTCTTACCCCTTACTGAACCATTAGCATTTGTCTTAACCGTGGCCCCCATACTAGCATTCACTTCGGTCTGACCCACAGACTCAGACCCATGAATAACTTTCCTAGGAACTACCAGGCCTGCCTTACGCTTCCCATCTCTCTTTAGGCCAAGCCCATCCTCTCTAGCCTTACTATTTAGCCCAGGAGAGTAATTAGCTCTAAAAGAAGGCCTTATTTGATCTTGCTGAAAAGCCTTGCTGGCAGATGTACTCCCATTCTTTGGACTTTTATTCCCATTCTTCCTCCTGGTGACCACTACCCACGGTCCATATTTGTCCTCATCTGTCGTACCAACACTACCAACCTGTACTGTATCACCTCCTCCTTGTGCATGCGTGGGGACCACTTCTTCATGCACCATGCATGTTGTACTGTCTGCGTTACTCAGCGTGCTAGCCTCCACCCGCTCCTTAGGCGATGTAGCTCGGAGCAGGTACAAGCAATCTTCCTTCCGGTGTCCAATCCGGCCACACAAGAAACACAACTTATGAATGCCCTCATAACTGATTGGCTGTTCTAATCCACCAATATTCACCGATGTAATTAGCGGCTTCTCAACGTCAACTTGAAGACATAACCTTGCATACCTTCCCCTCGCTTCTGTAGCCGTATGTGTGTCTATCCTCAAAACATTCCCAATGGCTTTACCGATTTGCTTAAGCACTTCCAGCTCATAATATTCAATAGGTAGCTCTGTTAATCTAACCCAGACTGCAACAGATGAAATATTGGCTGTTGAAGGTTTAAAGTTTGGCTCCCATGGTCTAATGGACAGAAAATGTTCTCCAATAAACCATGGGCCCTTCTCCAAAACTTCTGAGAAATCTTCCTTCAGCCCAAACCGGACAAGATAGAATTCCTTCCCTAAATCAATAATATCCATCCTTCCCGATGGTCTCCACAAAGCAGTAAGCCTAGCTTGCAAAAAATGAAAGCCCACTGACCTGCCATAAACTTTAACAATCAATGAGTTCACCCAAGGTGCTCTAATCCGTTGTTTCACCTTTTTGGATAACGTAACTGCTGCAAAACCATTTCGCAGTTCAGCCACCTCTTCATCAGAGTCTTCATCAGCTTCCATATGCCCATATAACTCAAAAGCCTGATTATAGGCTCCTGGTATTTCTCCCAAAAGTTTGTCTTTGAATGACAAACTACTCCTTCCAGCTCTATCCTGCCTAATAGACTCCTCTTCTCTATTTAGATTGTAATCTGCGTGGTGAACATCCTTGACTTTCTTGTTACTACGGGCTAGCTCTACTTCTTCTTCCCTAGAGAGAAACCGGTTATTAGAGGCGCTCTCCATTTGCATGTCTCGTCACGCTCTAATTGTCCTTAATTATCATACTAAGATATATATAGAGATAGAAAATGTAAGGCCCCTTAAGGGCGTGGCACATTGGTAGGAGTCCTAGACTTGGTCATACCTGTGAGTTTAGGAATTGCCAGGTTCGAGTCGTGCACTTCTAAAAATGCTATGTCATGACGTGGAAAGCTCTAACGTGCTCAGGAGTGCCCCACGCCATCAATTTAACTTGAGGCCCTTTTTTCATCAATATATATATATAAAATGTATGATTCAAATCTAAGTTTAATATTCAAGAATAACACTTTACTAATTAAACTAATTGAAATTCACACCATTAATTATCTTATTATTTTTTAAAAATTTCATCAAAACAAGGAAGCATTTCATATATCATGTTGGCCTCAATAAAAGGGGGGGAAAAAAAGCAGCATAGCTTATTACAAGTTACAATATTGGATACTTTTCAAAAGGAAGTAAAATTGGCTAGCTTCTAATAGGATCTGTATTCTTGACCATTACTGTGATGCTGTTTATGTATGAACTTGGACGGCTGAAAACTATCCATTAACTCACCAAAAATACGGAACGTTATGCTCAAATCGAGTTCTATCATACAAATTCATGAGAAGCTAGTTATTAATTTGTACAATATACGATATAGTTCAATAAAATAATATGATAATTTTATTTATTTTCTAAATAAATAATTTAATAATAATTAGGATCCCTAATATTAATAATAATTTACTATGATTGTATTTATATATGAAATTATTATTCGTAGCAATAGTTTAATGGAGGTGTAAATACAGAAAGTTTTGAAGGGAATTTTTATAAAATTTAAAATCCATATATATATATATGATGAAGTAAAATATGGGGTTTGACCGTTTGAAAGGGAGAGACCTGGGTCAGAGAGGAATTTTTTTCAAGTTATATTTGTAATTTTTGTATTCTGGAAACTTTTAGCAAGTTTTTACCATTCTTACAAATGACAATTTTTTTTTTTTTTTAGTTATTTTAGGAAAGAGATATTTATCATATTTTTAACCAAGATAACAGAATTTACCTTAAGTAAAAAAAGTGCCAAGTTTTGAGTAGGCAAAGTAAATACAGGCTTAACCTCAAATGGATTTATTATAATATTTTACTTTTTAACCTTACCAAATAAGAGAAAATATCAATTTAACTTCACCATCCTCCCCCTACTTTCAAATCTCTCCACTCAGTTATTATATTATCTATAAAAAATAAAAATCATTCATTTCAAGCTTTGGAACATGGAAATTTTCCTTTATTGGTTGACATTTTTTCTCTTTTGAATCTAATATATATATTTTTTTTTTTTTTTTGAAAAACGAATCTAATATTCCTAGTATTTTGCTTGCTAAAAAATTTTTGTTTGAGTTGTTGACCTCAAGCCAATAGCCTTGATGCCCGTGACGGTAGGTTGTTCCAGTCTTCGAGAAAGCTTTTTTATACTTCTCTCAAACAATCTTTACTGCTCAGGCCAAAAATAAATCCTTTCTTTTAATTGTCAAAATCAAAACCTCTTTAGTTTTGTTTATTTTTTTTCTTCTAAACGTTTGATTCAGATATTTGCTAAACATTCAATTCACTACCTGTATTCTTGCCAAATATAGCTAGACCAATTTACATCTCCAGCTGTTATTACGCTTTCAATTACGTTAAGTCATACCCATAACTATCATGCAAGCAACAATCTCAAATGCACCCATCAAACAAACATACAGCAAGTGCACGTTTTTGTTTTTTAGTGGACAAATTGAACTTCTCAACTCTCAAATGTGATGTGTAGAATTCTTTGCTCGATTGCTTCTAAACTCTAGACAATAAAACCCCCCAAAATTGATGAATAAACTATTTCGAGAATGTCTACAGTTTCAAGTTAGACTAATTAAATAATGGTAACTTCCAAAATCTTAAAATTCCAGGCCAACTTCTGAATTTATACAACATTGACTTCCAATTAAATAAAACATTTAATAACTTCTATAATCTAGCTCGTTACCTCATCATCTTGAACAAGTAGATCGAGTTAAAATAATAATTGAATAAAACGAGTCCGAGAAACAAATCGAAACACTATCACAAAAAGACAAGTTACCTATCAGTGTAGTAGGGTGTGGTTTGATAATAAGAGTTTTTAAATTGCTTCACTTAGTCAGCGATTAGGAGGAAACCAAGCTAACAAGAAAACAACATTTGTCACACAAATCACACGTTTGTTTTTCGTTTTGACCACCCTCTTCTAGTCCTCCCAAACACAAGGAACCCAAACATAAAATAAATCATTAAAAAAATAAAAAATAAACACGTAAAGCGAAACTTTTATTAATTAATCAGTAGCATTTTCGTCATCATCAACAGTCAACTATCATCGAATCTCCATCAGAAATCCTTAAGCAACTTACGAACCTGTTCGAGCGTGACGAACAGGACGACAGTGAAAGGTCCTTGCCTCGAGATCGTAGGAACAAACCCTTTGTACAGAGCTAATGGTCCCTCAGCTCGTACAGTTTTCAACGCACAATCCAAAGCACCGGAGTAAGGTGGCTCAGCCCCTGGCTCCACCTTCATGTTCATCACTCGGGTCTTTATCACGTCGACTGGGTTCGACGCCACCGCCGCCACGAACCCCGCCGCGAAGCTCGCCGTCACGTGGGTCCCGAGCCCGTCTCTCATCACCCCCTTTTCCAATATCATCTCCTTGATCTGATCGTACGAAGCTAGCTGCGAAGCCGTGACCAACATGGCTCGGTTTATAGTCAGACCCGAGCCGCGCCACAAGCTCGACACGCCTTCTTGGCTCGCCATGCGTGAAATGGCGTCCACTACGCTCTTGTAGTTGCGCCGCTGAGCTTGGGGGAGCCGACCATCGGCTTGCATGCGCACCATTGCCACGTCAGCCGGGTTTCCCACGGCGGCTCCGACAGCGCCGGCTATGAGCCCAGCCGCTATCTTTTGCACCAGCGTTATGTTCCCGGATTTTTGGTCGGACCACTTCTTTTTCAGAATATCGTACAGTCCCATTCGGGTCGTCGAATAGAGTGTCTGCCGGAGGATCGTGGCGGACACGCCCGAGAACAAAGCGGACACGCCTTCTTGTTGGACGATACGCACGCCCACGGCGACTGGACCCACCTTCGCCGCCACGGTGGGGAGCGGCGGAGGAGGCACGTGGATGGACCCAGGAGCCGAAAGCGACGTCGTGTGGAAAGCTAGAGCTGGGCGGAGAGATTGGAGGTTCGGGTTCGGAACATGGGTTTCGCCTTGAAGCTGCATTCGGACCTTGATAAGGTCAAGTGGGTGAGTGGCACAGCCTGCCACGATTGAAGCTATGCCTCCTTCAACGAAACCCTTGAGACCCATTTTTTTGAATCAGCAAAAAAAAGCTTAAACCGTTCAAAAACAAGAACTTTGTGAATGTTAAATAGAAAGAATGGAATTTTATGGGGTTTAGCTTTTAGGGCCTAAATTTAGAATATTAAAGGGAAAGTTTTTTTCTTTTAAGCTTTTCAATGAAAGGACCAGTTAGAGTTTGGGTTCATCTCACTGGAAACCAAGAGATGAGAATGGAGGCCCAAGGCTATGGAAGAATAATGAGGAACGCTAGGCCTTTGAGACATATGCTATAAGAAAATTGTTTTTTTTTTTTTTTTTTTTTTTTTTTTTTGAGGTTTGGGAGAGAAATGAACGATTGGTTTTGGGGTTGAGAGAGAGTGAGGAGAAGACAGAATTTATAGAAGGGAAGTGCTGGTTAAGGAAAGAAGGTGGAAGTTAGGTTCTTAGTTCTTACGCGAACGCGAACACGAACGCGAACACGATGAGTCGATCAGCATTAAGCAGTGGGAAAACTTACCAAATTGATACACGGGGTTGTGCTTGTCGTGGGTCTCCACTAGTATAATTTTAACTTTAATTTTTTTTGAATTTTTGTTTTTTAAAATTGTGTTTACTGTTTATATTCAAATTTCAAAACCTTTTTTTTCTAATTATTTTAATTGTCTACGAATCTCCACCTCACATCACAACCTTTCCAGAGGCTGTTGGCTTGACTTTGAAGGTCGCTAAAGATGACTTGAGCTACCCACGAGCCAACCTATTTACTATTTAGTTAATGCTACACCGACCCTTTTTTCTTTTCTTTTCTTTTTTTTTTTTTTTTTTTTAAATTAATGCTAGACCCAAAAAAAAAAAAAAAAAAAAAGCTTATTTTTGAGGTGTTTATGTGCTTTCATTACATTAAAATTAAAATTATTTCACTATTTAGCTTAGTTTTTTTACTATTTATGGGTCTCACTGCACTTTTTGACATTATTAATAGGCCTCATTGTATTATTTTAACTAACTTTTATCTTTATCTATAGTACTTTTTGCAATAATTTTTCAGTTTCAGCAAAATAAGCGATATGTAAACATACCCTAAAAGGAACTTACTAAAAAAAAAAACAAAAACTTACCCATTAAGAGGAACTTACTAAAACATAACAGGAAAATAATGATGATAAAGAATGAATTCGGTGCTTGTAGGCATTTTTGTGATTCACCCAACTTAGAAGTTGGTACTATGATAGTGTAGGGACTCAATTTTTGATTGGACCCAGAACATAAATGGGTTTTCAGTCCATCAAGCCCAAACAATAAATTTGTAGAGAATAGGAAGAAGGATTGGGTGCTGACCGTCGTCCCCCATGCAAAAATCTCTTTTCTCTTATAAAATATAATGGTAACTTGTTTACAACTGGGGAATGCTCCTCGGCCAAGGCCAAGGAGCCCTTTTTCTTTTTAGCTTTTCTTTCCCCCCATTTTCTTTACTTTACTCGCTTTTCTTATATAGTCCTCACCATCCTCTCTTGCTCTTACATCTGTTGATCATCTATTCGCCTTTCTTCTGGTTGCCCATCCCATCAGAGGTCTTATCAGTACTCAAGTGGTTCAATCTGATCAACGTTGCCCTGCCAAAGGGTTATATCACCATTAATGCGGCCAGAGGGGTTAGGTGAATGCATTAAGTGCGGAGGTGACAGCTTGCCCCGGGGTTGTCCCTTCTAAGATTCATCTTCGGCATGCCGAGGACAAAGAGGTTCTTGGCTTGCAACCGAAGAGAGGCTTTCTCTATCTTAGCCTCGAATGATCAGTATTCCTCGGCATGGGCCTTGGGCCTACTAGGCGATGGGCTGAGACTACTAAGCCCATAGACCCCACAATAGCCCCTCAAAACCCTACTGCACGTTCCCTCGAATGGGTAGGAGGGTTTTGATACCTACGGGCCCTCCTAGGCGAACCACTCCACTTTGGTTTGTGCTAATGTTGGCGACTTTTCGACTACTCGATGTGCATTTTTTGCGTTTCAAGATTTAATGTGTGTCCACATTAAATTTTGGCGGCACCACGTTTCCCACTTTCAATGGTGTGATGGTAATCGTTCGGTGGGGATCTCCTGCTTTTATGGGTAGGCGGTTACATTTGGGGGACCTAAAAGGGGGAGTATAAGCAACTGCATAAACCGCCTGGTTCTTTCATTTTTGCGCTTACAATCATTGATGCGTATGACTTGAGTCTAGTTCAACTTGCACTCTTCCTGAAGAGAATCACCATACTTCTGTAAGTCTTCTCCTTCTAGCGACCCTAAACTTTCTTGATTTTACTTCTCCTTCTGTTCTTTTAGAACTTTTAGTCGTCCTTGGGGAATGGGTAAGTTTAAGAAGTTGGTTGAGTCCGACGAGATGATGAACAAATTTATTGTCGACTATGGGATACCCAATAATGTGAGTCTGAAATACTGTAAAGAAGGGGAGTGATACCTTAAGAGGAGAGAGGGTGAAGTTGTGATCCCTATAGTCGCTTTCGTAGAGGGAGGGATGAGAATCCCTATGAGGCCAGTGACCCTCAATTACCTTAGGCATTTTCACCTTTCTCCCACCTAGTGTGCCGTGAATGTATTTAGGATATTAGGATGTGTAGACATCTTGAATGAGAAAATGGGGCTGAGGCTGACTCACCACGATGTGAACTGGTGCTACAGCCTTCATCACTTGAGGGGTAAGACGTACTATATGAAGACAAGGGACGATAGGATTCGTCTCATCCAGTGTCTTCCTGATTCCAATAAGGGGTTGACTCAAGATTTTCTTATAGTGTCGGGGGAGTGGCATAATGGCTTTCATTGCCCAACGGTAGAAGGGGAGCCAGGTAGGGTACTCGAAGCGGGGGTTTCAATATCTTTATTTTTCATAACTGTACATTCGCCTTGGTTGACTAACTATAGGAGTTTCACTTTTCTTTTTATAGATCCGCACGCTTTTGTATGTCATTTCCACCTGGTTAACAAAGCGGATTTGGAAACCGTTCTTAGGTCGGACCTTTTCCTGAACGAACCTGATAACCAAGTCAGAGCCGCTCATCAAATCCTTGGATGTGACCCAGCTCAGAAATCATCCTCAATCCCGAAACACGTAATTAGAGCTCGTGACCCTCAGCTTACACAGATCACCGTGGTGGAGGACGGTTTTGCATTTTCCGAGGGATCTTACGTTCCTGAAGGCATACCACTAGCAGGTCCCTCCTCATCCCAACAAGTAACGGTGGCCGAGGAAGGATTATTTAAGGAGGCAAGGGAGGTAGTTGAATTGAGTTCCTCCGAGGACGAATATAGGGTGTTTGACCTAGCTGATCAGTCCGAGGATCCCCCTGGTGACCTAGGAGATCCTCATTTGTCCGAAGCCAACCTTCGATCCTTAAGAGCTGGTACTCAGGCTGAGATGGGTTTAAAAAGACAGCCCCAAACCAGCCTTCTCGACCTGCTCGAAGGTGGTTCAAAGAAGAGTGCACCGGAAGAGTCGCAGCCGAAGCCCCCAACACCTCCGCCCCAGATACTAACTGTGCAAACCAGGTCATCTTCTGTCCCCGTAGCACCAGACCCTCAGACAAAGTCTTTCGATCCGAAAAGGAAAAGACTTGACAAGGGTAAGGAGCCAATGGATAAGAGTAAGTCCTACTCCCCGCCCGAGAAGGATAAATCTCGCAGGCCTCCGAAACAACTGAAACTCGGTGGTCCACAGAAAAGTAAGAAGATCGTCCAACCGTCTGAGGCTCAAGCCTGGCTGCCTGCTGCCATGCTTCATGATCAGCCCCTGACGGATGACGCATCTATACGGGAATCTCAAGGGGTTGAGGGGGCCCTCGTAGCCGATGCCCTGGAGAAGTCTCTTCTTCTTCCCACTGACATGGCCGAGCTTGAAAGAATGAGTGGGTCCGAGGTTGTCCTTGACCTTAAGAAGTATCTGGGCATGGTGAGTCCTTTGGTACTTATTTACTTTACTCAACTTTTGTTGCCTAGTATCTTCATTTCCCATTACGGAATTACTTGTTTTCATTGGCAGGCTATCCAGGCTCTATTTAGGTTGGACGACGAGGTTGATGGTCAAAGCAGTGCCTTGGCACAAGAGCGTGACAAGTTCTTGACAGCTGCTAGTACCCTCAAAAAGTCTGAGGCTGACCTGAAAAAGGTGACCGAGGACCTAGAGGAGATGAGAAGGGCCAGAGACACTACTGCATCTGACCTGGCCGTGGCCAGGAAGCAAGCTGAGGACCAAGCCACCCGCTTGCAAGACATTGAGGGCCAGCTACAGAATGCCAAGGAAGGCAATGAATACCTGAAGCAAGATTTGACTAAGGCAATTCACGAGAAAGGTATTGCCGAGTATGCCAGGGATGAGGCTGTGAGAGCCAAAGATGAGGTAGTATTTGCAAAAATAGACGCTGAGCGCTCTGTAGAACAGGCAGAGGAGGAGGCCTTTGCAAGTGGGGTAGCCAAGACTGAAGCCATTCTTCGGGCGCAGGTTCCTGCAGTATGCAGGCATTACTGCTCTCAGACCTGGCATGAAGCTCTTAACCAAGCAGGGATTGATGCTTCATCCGACCTTAGGAGGGAGGACAGGGTATATTACCTTATAGCCATTCGCGAGACTGCCATCGATGCTCCCGAGGAGGGGTCTTCCTTACCCGCGATTGAGGGTCACGATAAGACTGCCGAGGATATATCTTTGATTGACCAACCATCCGAAGAGATTGAACCCCCGAGGACGTTGGGGGGAGCTAGAGCCGAGGGTCAGGAAATACCACCAGATGTGGCGAGGCTCCCTGCAGACCCTTTGAAGCACAGCCCCTAGGCCTTGGCTGAAGCCTTCAATTTACCGATCGAACTAATTTGCCTACTGAGTTGAGGGAACTGGTATACGACATAGGATAATTTTGTTTATTTTCTCTTTCATTTCATTTTGTTTCTTGCCTTAGTGGCGTTGTAAGGAAATTGTATACTTTTTGTTTAAGCCGAATGCATAGTACTTTGCTTCCAACTACAGATATTTTCTTTTGTTTGCCTTACTATAATCTTCTGCTCAATATTTGTATTCTATTTTAGAGTTAGTCTCATGAAATTGCCTGTTATCCTTCAAATATAAATATAAAGACCGTATCATAGTTTAACTCTAGGTAACGCTTTGGTTTTTCTCCAAATATTTATTTTCTCCATAGGTTCGAGTCCGAGGACCATGCGATATCTTGGTTCTGTTTACCGCTTCTATTTTTCTGTAAGTATCTAGTTTCCCCATAGGTTTGAGTCCGAGGACCATGCAATACCTTGGTTCTGTCTAGTACCCAAGTATAATGGTGGGTATAGTTTTACCATAGGCTTGGGTCCGAGGACCATGCAATACCTTGGCTCTGTCTACCACTTCTATTTTTCTGTAAGTATCTAGTTTCCCCATAGGTTTGAGTCCGAGGACCATGCAATACCTTGGTTCTGTCTAGTACCCAGGTATAATGGTGTGTATAGTTTTACCATAGGCTTGGGTCCGAGGACCATGCAATACCTTGGCTCTGTCTGCCACTTCTATTTTTCTGTAAGTATTTAGTTTCCCTATAGGTTTGAGTCCGAGGACCATGCAATACCTTGGTTCCGCCTAGTACCCAGGTATAATGGTGTGTATAGTTTTACCATAGGCTTGGGTCCGAGGACCATGCAATACCTTGGCTCTGTCTGCCACTTCTATTTTTCTGTAAGTATCTAGTTTCCCCATAGGTTTGAGTCCGCGGACCATGCAATACCTTGGTTTTGTTTAGTACCCAGGTATAATGGTGTGTATAGTTTTACCATAGGCTTGGGTCCGAGGACCATGCAATACCTTGGCTCTGTCTACCACTTTTATTTTTCTGTAAGTATCTAGTTTCCCCATAGGTTTGAGTCCGAGAACCATGCAATACCTTGGTTCTGTCTAGTACCCAGGTATAATGGTGTGTATAGTTTTACCATAGGCTTGGGTCCGAGGACCATGCAATACCTTGGCTCTGTCCACCACTTCTATTTTTCTGGTAGCAGGGATTTGTCCTCGAACCGCTTTGTTGGAGGTGATTCCTCCTTGGATCGGATTATGATTTTTACACGTGGCGTTGATCTTGCCTCCAGCTCGAGGCTTTATCTTTTTCATTTACAAGGCGTCCTTTGGCGTTTCGTTTTCCGTGCTTAACATTTCGGTGTGCAAGACGCGCCCTCATTAATGTCCTCGTGAATTAACACGATTCCAACAGTCTATGGCCTCCTTGGAAATTGGTAGCTTCATTATTAGCCCAACTGATAATTCTCTTTTCGAACTCTGCATGAATTAATTCTCATCAACCCCCATCCCCTATATAAGGTGAAGAGATGGTTTCTCCACAATCCATGGACCTCTTAACACAAACAGAAAAAAAAAAAAAAAAAAAAAAAAAAAAAAAAAAAAAAAAAAAAAAAAAAAAAAAAAAAAAAAAAACACATTCCTCCAGCTCCCCAAGCCCTTTCAACAATCCCGCCGGAATTGTGACCGGAATTGGCAAAAGCCGGTATGGCCGCAGCCCCCACTGGGCTTCCGGTGTGGCAGAATCTTGACATAACCCCGATGGCGCCCTACAAGGTGGCCCAGAGGGATGTTGTTAGAATACCTAACGTCTCTCCTTGGAGCGCACCCCCGACGAGGAAGACGTACGAATTCACCTCATGGGCGGTGCCTGAGTGTTGCCGTCTCCAATGGCCAACACTTGTGAGGATCGGAGAGAATCAAGGGAACATCATGGGGGAAGGTATCCCGAAGCCCCTGCATCTACTTCTCTCTTTGTTCCAGCTCCGCCCCGCCGAGAAGGGAGTTGTCGGTGGCCTGGAAACATGATGGCCCTCCCCCTTCTTTGCCTTTTGTGTCAAGCTCTCCCATTCTCTTTATGCCAATAAAGGGACGGCTTGACACTTCCCACCGGCTAGCTTTTTTAGGATGGCTTCACCTGGGCCTCTGATTATAAAAATAGCTGGTGGGATTAGCTTGTAAATTTGTGTGAAACACACCTGCCTGAGCCTCTGATTGTAATTTGTACTGTTTCTATTTATGGAATAATAAAATCAGAATTTCTCTCTTCACTGTCAAATCTTCTATATGTTTTTTTTTTTTTTTTTGCCTATTGTAAAACGACCACTTAGAACAATCGCTTGGTGCGCCGGCCAACACCCTAATCCTTTCCCACAGACGGCGCCAATTGTAGGGACTCAATTTTTGATTGGACCCAGAACATAAATGGGTTTTCAGTCCATCAAGCCCAAACAATAAATTTGTAGAGAATGGGAAGAAGGATTGGGTGCTGACCGTCGTCCCCCATGCAAGAATCTCTTTTCTCTTATAAAATATGATGGTAACTTGTTTACAACTGGGGAATGCTCCTCGGCCATAGGCCAAGGAGCCCTTTTTCTTTTTAGCTTTTCTTTCCCCCCCTTTTCTTTACTTTATTCGCTTTTCTTATATAGTCCTCACCATGCTCTCTTGCTCTTACATCTGTTGATCATCTATTCGCCTTTCTTCTGGTTGCCCATCCCATCAGAGGTCTTATCAGTACTCAAGTGGTTCAATCTGATCAACGTTGCCCTGCCAAAGGGTTATATCACCATTAATGCGGCCAGAGGGGTTAGGTGAATGCATTAAGTGCAGAGGTGACAGCTTGCCCCGGGCTTGTCCCTTCTAAAATTCATCTTCGGCATGCCAAGGACAAAGAGGTTCTCGGCTTGCAACCGAAGAGAGTCTTTCTCTATCTTAGCCTCGGATGATCAGTATTCCTCGGCATGGGCCTTGGGCCTACTAGGCGATGGGCTGAGACTACCAAGCCCATAGACCCCACAGATAGCAATTTATTTTTAGAATTATTAGAATTTTATTAATTTATTATATTTTTAATTAAATTACAAATTAAACCATCTAACTTTAACTTCATCTAAAATTTAATTCAATTATATGGGCTTGATGAGTTTGGGATCTAGAATTAGAATGAGTTTGAAGAATTTGATGATTTGTATAGATTTACTTGCTAGGTTCAAGAGAAAAGATAGGAGAAAGAGAGTAGGGGTAAAGAGACAGAATTAGATGAGAGAGGAAAGATAAAGAGGGGAAGAGAGAGAATCAAATGAGAGAGGAGAAAAAAAAAAAATAGAAAGCTACAGCAACACTATAAATATACACAGTTATCCTAGCTGTAGGAATGAATGACCCAGATATAGGTATTGGGTCGTGGGCCGTACTCGAGGATGGCAAGTAGCCCGAGAACAAATAAACACTAGCGAAGGCATACGGATTAATGGGCTATGGAAGAAATCTAGTCATAATGAACAAGAGACGTTTGAGGAGAAATACCTCATCGGCTAAGCTGAGTAAAGGTCAAATGTCCAACCATCCATCGAGAACAGGGCAACAAACAATTGTGCTGGGAAGGATAAACATCAGAGATGGATGAGACAAAAGAGAGTTGGGAGATATCTAAGAAGAAAGTTGTTACTATCTCATTAAATGCTTTGCATCTAACCCCCTGGCTATATTAATGTGAAAATGATACCTAAATAGTAATTTTCAGCCTTACAGCTACCCCCAAAGACTTCATAATGGTATTGATGAGACAAGGATAAAAAAGATTAGCAACCTTATCTACATGTGGAGGGTTGAGATGAAAAAATGAGGGGGAATATAAAAGAAAAAAAACCCATAACAAAATGGATCATCAAAAAATCTAGAGAAAAACTAATGAACACTCAAGAACTATAATTTTGTATAAGCTAAAAGAGAGCATAAAGTTGTGATTTATAACTATTTTGTGTTGACTTTAATTCTGTACTAAATTTGATTGTAATTAAGTTCAATTTTTTGCACCCTGTATTTTATGTGGGATTTCATTATAAGGGTTGTGTGTAAGAGAGAGTGTGAAGACTTAAGGCAATTGAAAACCAAAGAAGTTTTCACGGGTAGCTCGTGAGAAGCCATCCCAAGAAGTGAAGCATGTGCACAGCACATGACTAGAATGCGAAGAGTCATGATAGATGGTGATAGCTAGTTTTCGCGAGTGTCTCGCAAGTAAGGCCTTCCTGCGAGATACCCGCGAAACATTCTGTTTTGCCAATTTGTCATATCTAATACACTCTGTCTCTACCCACACTATATATATCCACATTACCCATATATGTTGAGGAGTGCTTTCAAAGAGAAAACCCTAACCACAATTTTTGAGAGTTAGAGATTGTTATACCCACAATCCTCTACACAATCCATTGTAATTTTCCTTAGCTTTTATCTCTCAATTTCCAAATCCTTAAGAGGTTGATAGTTCAAACACTTACCACACCCATCCTGAGTGTAAAGTGAGGATTTGGTGCTGCTAAGAAGTATTGGAAGAAGCCATTTGTTTGGTGGATGCAATCGGACTAAATTGCGTGATCTGGAGAGCTAGAGAAGACTAAGCTTTGTGAAATCAGTTGGTAGCAGGAGCTTGGAGGGCTCGAGTACATGAGGTAGACTAGGCTTGGAGGGTCTTTTGTTATTTGTGTACTCCAAATTATTCTCTAGTGGATCGATTTACCACTTGGAAGGCAGCAGTGAAATTTTTCGCTAAATTCTTCGGTTTTCTCTTCGATAACACATTGCCGTGTTATCTTGTGTTTGCATTCTTCTTCCCTACTCTTTTAGCTTTCATTTTACTGCTGTAATTTAATGAATATGGTTTAGAGTAATTATATTGTTTATTCGCTCGCATTTACTTTATTTCGCACTTAGTTTAAGTTAAAGTAAAATCAACCAAGCTGTAATTTTAGCTTGGGGGTCTAAACAGCTCTTGTATTTTCACACAAATTCGAGCTTTCAGAGAGATATATAAGAATAGACCTTCCTCGGACTAGACCAAGGAGAACTTTTCTTGTTCAAAACTGTTTATTTTATTCTTTCCAGTAATAACTAACCTATTGTGATGATTGTCCAGCTAACTCATTGAAAGTTTAGTTTTAAGCCCACTCTATAACAAATTTATTGTTTTGAGCTCTTTGGACCATTGACCATCCAGTTGGGCTTTGAGTGGAAATTGTATCCTTACAGTAGCAATAATGGATACATACAGTGTTATACATAGACAGATGTGGGTCAATTTTGAGCAAAAATTTGTGAAATTGTCCACTTTTTTTTTTCTTTTTTTGCACCAATTAGTGCGAGTGCTCTATAAACCTTTTAGCAAATCCAACAAGGCTTATCACAAAAAATGCCCCCAAAAATAGGGAGAGATTGTTTATAGATTACTGATGATGTAGAAAATCAACAGTTGAGATCTTTGTATGTGTGGATGGATAATGGTAATGGATTCATCAAGGGACGAACCTACAACAGATTTGAAATGGAGAAAAAGGAATACATCGGTGTGATGTCTGCCAAACACCCTTCGATGATTAAGTTAGAACGGAATTCAGTTGAAGAGTATTGCAAGAGAATTCATCTTAGGAGTAGTTTTTGGGGTGAGAATTGTGTGTACCTTTTGGTTTTGTTCCTATTTGGCTTTATAGCCATCTTGTCTTTAATGAGCAACATATCTCTGCATTCATTCTCATTTGTAACGGTTAATATGTTACAAACCAATGCTTTGATTTGTGTAACGTCTTCTTTCCTGTTGTTCCGTTTGTTACTCTTCGGCATAAATACTCGCTATAAATGCGTAACGTATCTTGGGTTTGTCCATTATTGAATGACGAAGTTGTTATTTTTTGGGCTCATCAGTCGCCCCTTTATTCCTGTCCTCGTCTTTATGACAGGATAAGAATATAGGATTCGTCGCTTCATTTTCTAGTGTACGACATATTTATTGTGAGTTGATGTTTCATCTATCTCTATGACACGTGTACGACTAAGATTGAAGTACTGAAGGCTAAGGTTACATCTCTTTTTGACAAGGTGAATCGGGCTCAAGATCATGTGAAAGTTCTAGAGTGGGATGTGAAGACTAAGAAGGCTTTCTCTAGGCTGAAAGATAAGTAGATCGAAGATGTTGCACTTAAGCTTCAAAAAGTTGACTTTGAGGTGGTTGAAAAGTTTAAGAAGTCTGACACATATTCTAACAAGCTGTGCAATTGTTATATGGAAGATTTTGAACTTTTTCACAAGTACATGGCTAAACATAATCCAGGTTTAGACTTTTCTACTCTTGTCATGGACGTAGTTGAGAAGGAGATTCTGACGATCATCCTTCAACTGATGCGGTAGTTGGTAATGTAGATGATACTGTTGTCACTACTGAGACTCTAGTGAATATGTCTCCTTCTAATCTAGCTTGAAATACTTCTTTTATTTCTAACTTCTGGAAAAAAATTCACTGGGCTTTTTTATTTTGAGCAATTTTATATTTCCAGATTTTAGTCTCTGTTGAGGACCAAAATTTCATAAAAAAAACTCATTCCATGAAAAGTAAGGAAAGACCATGGGCCTTAATAAAAGAATGCTCAATTCATGAAGTTAAGAAGGACCATGAAAGCCCAAAATCCCAAAAAGAAGAAAAAAGAAAGAAATAATAATAATAATAATAAATAAAGAAAAAAGAAGAGGATCTCGGCCAGGTCAGAGGACATGCAGCGAAGATCTCGGTCAGGGCAGAGGATATGCAGCAAGAAGAATCAACATCAAAACCAAGATGTATGTTCAGATTTCCAACAAAAAAGCCATTAAAAATCTAGCAAAAGACCAAGTATTATCTTTGTGACCTATGGTCCAAGCCCATGAGATCCTGAGTGGATAGTAAGGGAGGAATGATTTGGTTGGTAGGAGAGTAATTTTTGGTGAAAGGAGGATCCCGAGGGTTTCCATTGGTTCATATATTTGATTGGAATGCATGAACCAATGAAAAAACTTAGTTTCCCCATGTGCATGACATCTCTTTACAATTTCCTTTTAATTGTCATTTTCAACAAAACTGTCACAGTACATCAAGCAGCCCACCCACTGTTTGACTTTCCAAGAATGAATCTTCCATTTGTAACTAAATCCAAATGCTCCTTTTGAGTTATAATTGCTTAAATAAGCTAAATCTCTGCCTAATGCACTTTTTCAGGTGCCAGAGGACATGGTTTTACCCAACAGACCTGGGGCATCCTCGCCTGGGATACTAGATTAGGTTTGCTAAAAAAAAACACTAAGGCATAGCAGAAAGGGGGATTGGGAGGGGAGAAAAATGGGCATTCATGGGAAGATTTCAGAGGTTCAAAACGTATATTTTTAGAGTTTTAAAAGCCCGACAAGAAAGAGAAAGAAAGAAACAAAATAAGAGAGTCAATGTGGAGGAATTTGTCTCATATTCTTGAGATCATTCAAAATATCACTTAGCCTCCAAAGAAACATATGCCAAAACATGCACACATCAGATATCACTCTCTTCCACAAAAATCCTCCTCACCTAACTATCTTGGAAGGCAATGCTCAAGCAAAGCCACTTGGATTTGAATTCCAAATCCCACAAGTCTTGTGCAAAAGCATTAAGTCTGTGAGAATTGGGGCCAAGATCCTCGTGGCTAAATCATTCTCATGAAATTCATTTACATATATGTATATGTATTAAAATATATATCCTAATTTAAGAAACTAATAATTATTTGAAGATATGTGTATTGTATAGAGTGTTCTTATGCAGGACTTATAGAGGTAAAGGGAAATGACAAAACTCTATTTCACAATAAGCATGGAGAAAGATTGTATAGTTCAGAGAATCAGCATTCTGGGTTCTTATAAGCCTAGTACGTTCAAGGTACTATGACAGTACGCTCGAAGTCTCAAGTGAAGGAACTCTTTTAAATGTTTATACAATAAAATATAAGCCTTAAATATTCTATTTCAATTTCTTTCTCATTGTGAATAGTATGAATAATTATTTTACTTGTTTCATAAGAGTAAAGGCTCATTTTATGACACTAAAACACTTATAATGATATTTTATTACTTAGGAGGAATCGCATTTTTGCCTTAAGGAGATTTATGTGACTTGCTCACAACTTGGTTCGTAATCAGCCTCCATTTAGCTGCGGTGAACCAAGCTCAGTCCACTAAACAACAAGTAAAGGGTCCGGGATCCTTGTTTCCACTTGGGCCTGGGTACTGTCCAAAAAAAAAGGACCCTCACAGTCTCTAAGAGACAATCTCTTGGGCTCACTTGTTTTGACCATGTTTATTTTTTTTGCTTTGATAATATTTTGCTTCATGTTTGAATATTTTGACACTATATTGCCTCATCCTTGATGTGTTAACTTTTAGCAATTTTTGTGGTCATGTTTGAATGACAATTATATTATACTTTTAGATAACTTTATGTCATGTATTAATGACAATTAAGTTATGTGTTAATAACTTTTTAGGTCATATATTAATGACGATTTCATTATGTATTAATAACTTTTTTTGGGTCATGTATTAATGACGGATTCACTATGAATTAATAACTTTTTTAGGTCATGTATTAATGACGGATTCGTTATGTATTAATAACTTTTTGGGTCATGTATTAATGATGATTTCGTTATGTATTAATAAGTCTTCTAGTCACTTTCATTATGTATTAATAACTCTTTTGGTCATGTATTAATGACGATTTCGTTATGTATTAATAACTCTTTTGGTCATGTGTTAATAAATCTCTTGGTCATGCATTAACGATGATTTCGTTATGTATTAATAATTCTCTTTGTCATGTATTAACGACGATTTCGTTATGTATTAATGACTCTCTTGGTCATGTATTAATGACGATTTGTTATGTATTAATACCTCTTTTTTGGTCATGTATTAATGAAGATTTTGTTATGTATTAATGATGATGATATCTTTTGAATAATATTGTTCTTCATGCTTTATTTGCAAATGATAGAAATCCTAGCTAAAATGGGAAATAATAGAAATGGAAATACACTTAAAGTAAAAATGAAAATTCTTTAAAGTTTCTTATTGGTAGTACTTTTCCAAGTACTTTATGCCCCATGGACGAGCATAACTTCTTAAGGTCCTTCCACATGCTACTAACTCACTTGCTATCATCTTTATTTCACCTATGGGAGCCTTGGTATTGTTTGTCTCTTACTCTCCATTCTTTCTGTCTCTCCACTATCGTCTGTATGGATTCGTCTTTCGCACGAATTTCTGCAGCTTTCCTTGACAAATTAAGGTCTCTATTTGTTTTTTTAAGTGTCTGCATTTGTCGGTGCGATGTCTGTGATCTTGATGAAACCTACAATACTTGCTTTTATCTCTACCTTTTGTCGGAGCCAATATGGGTTGAGGTCATTGCAAAGATGATTCATCTTTTATATGTATTAACACATATTCAATAGGCATTATCAAATGTGTAAAATTAGTAAACATTAACCTTTGATTTGGGAGGTTTCTCCTTCCATTTGAAGTCTGCTTTGGGCTTTATGTTTCCTTCTTCTTCTCAAGCTAGATGTATTTTGCCGAACTAAACTCTGGCTGCCCCCTTTAGTGTAGTCGGAAAGGCTCTACACATTACTTAATCCAGAGTCATTTGTAGGTGCATTCAAGTTTTGAAGGACTCGACATAGTCTAAAGGATCTTTTGAATCGTCATAACTCGAGTTGAGGGAGGCGAGACTTTGGTGGAAGAGGACGATTCAATACCTTAGTGGTGAACGGTGAATTTGTTCCAAGTTGTCCATGTCTTTTTCTTTCACGGCACTCCTAAGCACGTCCATTTCTCTCCTTATGTTGCAGAGTTCACTTTCTATCTTCAATGAATTTTCTTCTGATGCCTTTGTTCTTCTGTTAATTTGACTATCTAAATCCTCTTCATTATTGTTTCCTTCAATTCTTCGAGGTTGTTATTCCTCATTATAATTCTTGGCAATCCATTACCGTTCCTAGTTTTGGGATTCAGCTGCTCTTTGTAGTTCTTCATTTTGGTGGGTCAACTCTGCTACATTGGCTGTGAAAGCTTGAATCTGTTGTGTAGCTTGCTCAGGGTTCATCTTGCACTGTGAAGATCTCTTTTGTCAATTAGGGAAATGACTTGAATGATCAACATTTCCCACAAATAGGCCAAACTGATGATGCAGAAATTCAACAGTTGGGATCTTTGTCTATATGGATGGACAATGGTAATGGATTTGTCCAGGGATGAACCTGCAACAAATCTAGAGAAAAAGGAATACACTGGTGTGGTGTATGCCAAACACTCTCCGATGATTAAGTTATAATATATTGCAAGAGAATTCAACTTAGGAGTAGTTTTTGGAGTGAGAATTGTGTGTACCTTTTGGTTTTGTTACTTTCTGGCTTTATAATCATCTTGTCTTTAATGAGCAACGGATCTCTACATTCATTCTCATTTGTAAAGGTTAATACGTTATAAACTAATACTTTGATTTGTGTAACGTCTTCTTTCCCATTGCTCCATCTGTTACTCCTCAGCATAAATGCTTGCCATAAATGTGTGACGTACCTTGGGTTCATCCATTATTGAATGACAAAGCCGTTATTTTTTGGACTCATCAATTACCAATGTGGAACCATCAATAACTAATCGTTTAGAAATGCATTCCATGTGCCACACCGAAATATTCACACAAACAGGAATATTTTCACACTTATTAGTTATTAGGAACTATCATACCTAATTACGTATGATAGTTCACGTAGTGTAAGAAGGAGGAACTGGGTTTTATCAATCCTCCAAGAAGGGAACAACGTTTCTCACTGACACGAGATGAGTTCGAGAGAAATTATATATACTTATGGTTCTACTTTGATAGATTATATGCCCCTTTAATAATTTTACGATTCATAGGATATATTAAGTAATAAAATTTTTGTTGAGAGAGCCAAACTTCTTAGTATAAAATTTTCTTTTTATTCAAGGACATTTTAGAAAAATCTATTATTATCCCAAAATTTAACTATTGCACATATAATTATATAATCTTTATTACGAGGGAAAATTACACTTTATCACTATACCCTATGTTACATTTTGCATCCTAAATTTTTTGAATGCACATTTTGTACCATAAACTATGACTTTTGTTACACTTTGCGTCCTGATGTTAAGTTTGGTGTTAATATGGATGGAAAAGTATAATACAATGTGAAAATACCTAATTGCCCGTCTTCTCAATCCATTAAAAACAAATGAAAATGTGCACTTTATCATCCTAAAATATATTTCTTATTACACCTTACACTCTAAACTTTGAATTTCCATCCAAGTTAATACTAAACTTAATGTCGATGTGTAAAGTGTAACAAGACTCATTACTCATTAGTTTATGGTGCAAAACATACACTCAAAAAGTTTATGGTGCAAAATGTAATATGCGGTATAGTTTAAAGTGATAAAGTGTAATTTCCTCTTATTATAAAATAAATTGAATTAAAAAATATAAAATGTTTTACTAATTATATAAAATAAATAATTTTTTTGATCATTATAATAATAGGAGATGGAGCTCGAACTATGATTCTTGTCATAAAGAAAAACAAGTACGTTCACTTAACTATAACTTTTTTGTATCCAATAGTGGTAGAAACTTTACCATTATATCAAGAGGTTAATTATTCACGCATGTCTTCCACATCTTTTAAATAATTGGCATACAATTTTACTATCATTAAATAAATGTAAAAATAATTGGATTATATCATAAATTAAAGGGTCAATATTGAGTAGAAAAAAAAGTGTGAGAGGGTATTTTAATTATTTTAAATAAGATAAGATATCAACCTTCAAAAAATTTCTCAACTTAGTTATATGAAATTAATCTTATTTTTATTCTAACAAAATAAAAATTAATCTTATTTAAAATAAGTATATATTTGGTTTTATAATTTACAAGATATACACTTGAGATAAATATTTATCTTGTTTTTTTATTTTTTTATTTTTTATATTTTTTTATTGTAATTTATTTTAGGCAAGACTTATGTATAGTACTTAATACTGTTTCCTAGGTTCCCCTCTTAATTAAGATTTTACCATGTAGTTTTTTTTTTTTTTTTTTTTTTCTTATAGGATGAAAGTGTTTTTTTTTAGTTAAGTAACTATATGGCTAAATTTTAAAATAAGAATTTAAGGAATAGTATCTAAGGTATTGTAAGTTTTGTCATTTTATTTATGTACATATAATAAGCAGGGAGGAGAGATTCAAGCCCATAATTTTTTTTTTATTATAAAAGAATAAGGTAAGCCTATATTTTATTTTTTTAGTAGAATTGTGATGTGCTTTTGTTTTAGAACCCATTTTCCTCTCCTTTGTGTGTGTGTATGTTTATTTCTCAAAAAAAGAATGGGTAATTATACCACATTGTTTAAGAGAGTATATTGTGCGTAGTATAACTTGCCACACCTTCCCTTAAAAGTTGCCATGACTTTTGAATGGAGTTGTGGTGTGCCTTTGTGTTAGAACCCCTTTATCTCTTCTTTATGTGTGTGTGTTTGTTTCTCCAAAAAAAAAAAAAAAAAGAGTATGCAAATTAAATATAATTTAATCGGAATGATCAATAATATCAAATATATATATAAATTGTCACCATCATGAGAAATTCTCAAACTTAACTAAATCTTATATCATCATTAATTTAGTAAAAATAAAAATTTATACAGATTTCATTAAATCATGAAATGGCTCATTCTCAAAAAAAAAAAAAAAAATGAAATGGCTAAAATCATCACTTATAGCCATGGTTCAAATTCTTTTAAAGGCCCGAATAGACTTTGTAATTCTTAAGAGTCGATGATAATAAATTGTGACTATTTTTTACTTTTTAGGATACAAAATAAGTCGTGACTCTTAAGGATTTCAAACACCGCTACTTTATTTACTATTTTTGATGAGGGATAGAGACTAGAGAGGGTGGATTAATTATTGGAGGAGATATAAGAAAGTGTGGTATCGATTATTTGATTCGTTTCGGGTTCTATCCCATAAATCCCAGCATTATGTGACATTGGTTGCTATTCTTTAAAAAGTCATAAAACTCATAATATTGTTTGTGGAGTCGTACGTAAGATACAGCACAAAACATCAAATCGATTCCTCAAGCAGCACGTGTGACATCCAAAATACGTCCCCCCATGAACGCTTAGAGTCATAAATCGACATTTATATTAGAGATTCTCCAAGATTTTCTGGAGCAAGAAAAAGTGCATGTAACGGACCAAAGGTCCAAAAATGATTGCATGTTTTTTGTTTGATAGTTTATACTTTCAGGTATAGGCAGGTTTGGGCAATAAAAACTTTTATTAATTGAATTAATTAAAATATATCGTGATCGCATGCGACTAAGAATGAGATCACTTGGTTCCCAAACTTTGCTTCTAGATGTCTAAAGTGACATTAATTATTATACAGGGATAAGTCCTTAGTTGGTAACCAGTAGTAGCCCACAAAGGATTTGGTTAATGCTAATCAATCATGGCCTTGTGGTGAAAGTGTGGAATCTTTGGAAAGGTGGTGTGGAGGAGGGCACATTATTCAGATTCAAATTAAATACATATAATTGAGTAGGGGACGAGTCTATTTAGTGGGCACCAAATGCTATTATTGACTTGGACACCCATTTTATTTACCCACTACAAATCTTGAAGAAAGTTTGATATATATATATATATATATATATTATTAAGGCCCTTTTGGGTGTCTCCAAAAGCCGTCCACCTGTCCAGTTTTGATTAGAAAAAATAGTAGAATGGCACCAAGGGTCACTGACTAGAATTGCACAAGTCTAAACTGACCAAGTTTAGGAGTCAGAGTCAGACCAAAAAGTGCGAGGGAATACTTGAGGAAGGCATTCAATTGAGCCGGCTTTTATAGAGTATAGACTAAAGGGTAAATATAGGCCTCTTTAGTGTACTAGCATTAGTGGTGCTAAATAACTATTTTTAGCATCACTAAAATTCAAAATGTACCCTGCAATAATGGAAAAGTAATTTTTTTTTGGCTCCACACTATTTTTGACTTTGTATTGTAGCTGAAAGGTTAAAAAAAGAATTGCGTTCACACTACTTTTCTTATTTTTTATTCTTTTGTCTGCATTTCATTTTGTGTTCACACTACTTTTTTTCTCTTCGTGTCTCTGTGCAGTGATTTCTATGGCTTTGATTGTGGTTGTGGTTGAGTTTTGGTGGTTGAATGAAATATTATTTTATTGTAGTATTTATATTATTTTATTGTGTTAAAAACTAAAATAAACTGCTATTGGATGAGAGAAGGTAAAATATATAAAGTGACTTTTTGTAGTGCTAAAAAGCTAAAACTTTGGCTCCATTGCTGTGGATGCTCGAATATGATGTGAAAGAACCAAAAAGAAAGAAAGAAAGAAAGAAGTTTTGGTGGTTGAATGAAATATTATTTTATTGTAGTATTTATATTATTTTATTGTGTTAAAAGCTAAAATAAAACCACTGCTATTGGATGTGAGAAGATAAAATGACTTTTTGTGGTGTTAAAAAACTAAAAATTTGGCTCCACTACTATGAAGGCTCAAATATGATGTGAAAGAACTAAAAAGAAATAAAGAAAAAAAAGGTTGCGTCGCCTGAGAGATTCGAACTCTCGCGGGGAAACCCCATGTACTTAGCAGGCACACGCCTTAACCACTCGGCCAAAGCGACCCTTGATGACATTTCGACAGCATATAAGAATATTAACGAAGGATATTCGCTTATGATTTGCATGTGAGCCTGTGAGGTACGTCGTTATTGGCTTATGGCTTACTCATATTTTGTTTTCTTCGCAAGAGTAATTTTTTTTAGTAAAGGGGGAAGATTATTCCTTTCTTCTCTACTTCGAATAACAACAATATGGAAGAAGAATATTCACATTGGTTCTCTTCTCTTGCTTTCGTTAAAGAAAAAGTTAAATTGGTTATCTCAAGCTACATTTCCCTACGTAATCAATAAAGATGGCTAGAGATTGCATGAATTAGAATCATGTTATACTAGGGGCAAAAAATTAGAATTTTAAGAATGAGAGATCAAAGTGATATCATAACATATACAAAAGTTCAACAAATTTAAGAAGTCATATAATGATACAAGTAATATGAAGATTTTGAGGAACCAGAAATATACATTTTGAAAAAAATTTAGAATAGTTCCACCCTGGGTTATATACTTATATATAAGGAAACATGTTAGGAACTCCACATTTAGGTATAGATAGAAGTTTTGTAATCCTTTTAGTTAGTTAGTTGATATTAGAATGAGTTAGTTAAGATTTGAGCATATGTAGCTCATTTAACATACGGCTTAATTCTTAGTAAAGGGAGGAGAATAGGAGATTATTCCTTTCTTCTCTATTTCGAATAACAACAATAAGGAAGAATTAACTAGCCAATATTATTAGTAAGGGGAGGAGATTATTCATTTCTTCTCTATTTCGAATAACAACAATAAGGAAGAAGAATATTCATATTGTTCGTCTTACTTTTCTTGCTTATATTAAAGAAAAAGCTAAATTGGTTACCTCAAGCCACATTTCATTACATCATTAGTAGAGACAGTCAGGGGTTGAATGAATCATATCATGTCATATTAGAGGTGAAACTAGAATTTAAAGAATGATAGGATCAAAATAATAACAAAATAGAAGAAGTCATATAATAAATATGAAGATTTTGAGGAACCAATCATATATATTTAAAAAGATTTACAATAGTTCCACCTTGGGGTTATATATAAAGAAAGTAGGAAACAGCTTGGGACCAAATGCATTGAGATGTGGAGACATGCTAAATATTTGTCATGTGTCCACATTTTAACGAGATCACTAGACCTAAACCTTGTCCTGTATATAAACCTATCATTAACCTGAGATTGTTTGCTTCTTTAGTTTCGACAATTTGTCACGTGTCTACATTTTAATGGGATTACTAGACCCAAACCTTGTCCTATATATAAACGTATCATTAGAGATTGTTTGTTTCTTTAGTTTTTCTGTTTTTGACCCTTTTGAGTTTGCTGGGTGGATCAGTTTTGTAAGTGTTAAGTATTCCCAAAATAAGATGAAATTTCAAGTTGTGTGTGTTTTTAAAGATTATCATTTCATCAACGCACGTGTTTCAATGGCACATTCTATACCGTATAGCATTCAACATTGAAGTAGCCAAATTCTTATCTAGCACTCTAGAGTCTAGATGGGAAATATGTTCATCCACAACATTTTATGTTTTAATTGACTAACATTAATTTTGTCCAATAATATGAAATTTTAGAGCCATGATTATCTTTTTTGAGATAGAGAAAGGTAGGTAGTTTGAGCCATGAAATCTTAACAAGTAACCCTTTGTCCCAGATTTGGTAAATGCTTAGATCATTCACATCCATTTATGCAATTAAAAAAAAAAAACATTTTACCTCACTAAAAAACTACTTTATCTATTTATATAATTACTTTTTATTTAGAAAACAGTAATACTTATTAAAATACATGAACACAAGAATAGTATATAAATTTTTTTAAACAGACTTATATAATTACTTTAATAATACATTCTGTCTCATTCTTTCTTTTATAATACATTACATTATAACAATATTATTTTAATGTTAAAATGAGAGAAGAGAGAAAGTGAAACAAAAGAAGAGAGAGAAAATAAAAGAGGAATATATATATATATATATATATATATATTAGCTTACTGGATGTGGGTGGTTTTTTTTTTTTTTAATGAATTGTATTAGCTATTTTGCATTTTAATGGGTTATGCATAGCCCAATGAGAATACTTTTATAAGATAACACATATTTTAATTTTTAATGGAAAAAGTAAACATACCAATATTTAAAAGGTTATATTACGTGGGTTATGTGTATTCTGATTCTTTATGCTCCCACCCACATGTGTCGTGTGATGTTGGGATTTTATTATATTTATTTTACGTCACTAAACTACTAAGTCTTTTTTATTTTTTGAGAATCCAATTAGTTTGAGTATTATATTTCTTGCAAAAAAAAAATCAGAAAAGTTAAGATTATACATGTCAGAAGTAACTGAATCCATCTAGACTAAGCTTCTCAAAAAAAAAAAAAAAAAAAAATCCATCTAGACTAACAACGAAAAAATAAAATATTGCTCTCCTAGCTAATGCATGTACTATACCGCATTACCTTTTCTACAAAAATAAGAGAAATAGTAGTTTTGAAGAGAACTAGCCAATGGAAACTAAAAAAGAAGAAGAGAACTAGTCAAAGATATAATGTCTTTAATTAAATGACCAAAGGAAGAGTGAGATGTATCGCTTGAGTGAAGAGTATTTAGGACAAGCTCTGAATCTACTTCAAAGATTGAGTGAGAAATTCCAACTTCTTTGGCAAATAAAATAACCAGGTCATTTAAAAACAATATTGTAAATTGTGTGAAGAATGAAGTATCTAATAATACCAAAAATCCCACTCAGCCTGGTAATTATTGTAATTATTGGTTTCCCCCTTTATTTAGCTTTTTATTTGCTTTTGTCCTTAATGATATTCATATCAATTGTAATCACGACTAAGGAGCACTAATTTATTTTATTATTTTATTATTTACTTTAACTTTATTAGTTATTTAAAAAGTTTTGTATCTCAAATGAAACCTCCTAATATTTTCAGAAAATGTTTATGATTTAAATCTCCCATCTCTATTGTAATTATCAAATTATTCTTAAAAAAAAAAAAAAAAAGCAATTTAAGTCTATAAAATCGAATAAAAATGAGGAAGTCAAATCTTAAAAAAATAAAATAATTGTATTGATCATTTGATGACTACGAAGAGATGCGGTGTAACAAATCGAATTGAATCAACTACCACACATATTTCTTTTTCTCGTACGTTAAATAACATGACATTTTAAAAGTTAAAATCAAAGAAACTAATATAATGGATTATTGATAATTTAATAATGTAATTTCAAATTTTTAGAACTCCTATGAAAATTGTAACACAGGACTTCGATTAAAAAGGGGGTACAATCCTATTGTAATGTCAAAACTTTTCATACTTTGTGTGTTTGGATAGGATGATTACATATATTTTGAGGATTAATCACGTGCTCGAAGATCTTTGGACATCATTGTTAGTCAAAAAAAAATTGTGTAAGATAACTTATTTTTGGTATTGTTAGTTTATTTTGCTTTATAAACAAAATTTAAAACTTTGCATCATTTCTACGATCCAATTGTGTACGTATATGCGGAGATTATGTTTTAAGATTAATAAAACAAGCAATAGAACTTGCATGTAAATTGTGTGGGATCTGAGGACCAAAGAGTACTAAACCGAGGATTAACTTACCTAATCTAGGCCTAGAAGGGTAAACGAGCTTTGAGGACTCCGCCCACTTGAGGAGAGTAAGAGAATCAATACAATTCGTATCTTGTGAAGGCCAAAAGAAGGGGAAGAGATAACAATGAGAACAAGGATGGTGGAAGTTTCCTAAAAGATATACCTCCCACCTCCGCATTCAATACCCTACACCAACCTTATTAGCTACATTAATGTAGAAATGACCCCTGAACAATAATTTCACAGCTATCAACTCTTTCTACCACCTTTAACAGAGTCTTAATAGGACAAATATCCTAAGAAATGCCCTGATACATACAAGTAGAGGGTTGGGATACATGGGAGAGTGATATAAAAGGAAAGGAATCCCCAAGAAAAAAAGGGGATGAACTTTTTTAGGACCAATAGAACAGAAAAGAGAATAGTGAATAGCCACCTTTAACAGAGTCTTAATAGGACAAATATCCTAAGAAATGCCCTGATACATACAAGTAGAGGGTTGGGATACATGGGAGAGTGATATAAAAGGAAAGGAATCCCCAAGAAAAAAAGGGGATGAACTTTTTTAGGACCAATAGAACAGAAAAGAGAATAGTGAATAGCCTGGTGTAAAATTGAACTATAGTTATATACAAGAGATTAATCCTCGGACTTGCCCAAGGAGGTTATTATACCCAATTGCTGTTTAAATTATGCCTATCTATTACTTTGGATCATTTGGCCTTAAACTTGGATTTCGTTTAAAGTTGCACTTGGATTAGTTTCTCACTCTTTTCAAAATATTCTATTGTTTGAGATTGATTTGAAGGACAAGGTACCACTAATCTAAGTGAGCTTGGGCCTTTATTTTTTGAGTCCTTATAGAACCTTTTCAAAAAGGTTTGTGATTATAGAAAAATAGTTCCTTGAAACCCGTTAGTATATAGAGGAATATGGTCACTAAAAATGACATCAATAACACAATTTTTTTTTTAATATATTCCATAATATCCATTTTTAAAGAAGCATCAAAGCTTAAAATCCTTTCATAGAATTGAAAAAAATTATAACTAATGGGATCTACATTGTCCAATAAATCTTTCAAACAAAACCGATTCCTTATCCAAAGTAAGGATGAATGAGAAAGATAAAGATGAAGATAAACTGATAAAGTAAGTTCTAGACAATCCATCTCCATTAAGAAGAGTGAGAATTAGGGGCATGCGTTTGAACATGCAATGTCACATTAATGGTGAATGAGAGCTTGTTTGGATGGCACCAAAACTGAGTGATATCACTCAGTTTTCAAGATCCATCATCCAAAATGAGTGAGTCCCATAGATGATAAAGTGTTTGACTTGGTTTTGGATGATTGTTTCCATCACTCAAAAACTCAAAATTTTGAGTTTGGAAGATGGAAATTGAAAACACAATTTTGGTGTTTTCACATTTCCAAGTTATGAGTTACATAACATTTTAGTAAATACATAAAAATAATGGGACTCATCTAAAGTCTTGTCATATCAATTCTTTTTTTTTTTTTCTTTCTTTCTTTCTTCCTTTCTTCTTCAGGTCACACGCCTTGTTCTCTCTTTCTCTCTTCCTTCTTCACTCTAGCGCTATTCTTTTCTTCTATTTTCTTTCTTTGTTTCTTCATTGCTGCTTCTTCATTTTTTCTTCATGTCTTCACATCGATTTTTTTCTTTCTTTCTTCACACTGATTTTTTTTTTTTTTTTTTTTTTTTCATTCTTTTTTCTTGATGGGTTGTTATAGTCTTTTTTGGGCATTTTTGGCTTTGATTTTCGGACTAGATTATTTTAGTTTTTTTTTTTTTTTGGGTATTTTCTGGGTTTGTGATGTTTGTGCTACTTACTGGGTTTATGATATAAGATCAAAGCTTCAAATATCAACACCAAACCCTTAAAATTGAGATATTTTGGCTTCATTTTCTAGGTTTATTTTATGAGATCAAATCTTTTTTTTTTCTTTTATCTTCGGGTTGTAGCCGTTGGGTTTTGTTTAAAGAGATGAAGATGTGAAGTGGAGAGGATGCATTTTGTTGAGAATTAATTTTTGTAGGTCCCACAACTTTACTTAAAATTGAGATTTTGAAATTGAGTTTTTTTAGCCAAACACACTACCAATAGAATTATGGGAAAATTGAGTTAGAGATATGAGAATTGAGTAATGAGTTTGAGTGTTGAGATATAAAAATTGAGTTAGAACCAAACTAATAGGCCCTGAATATACAGCCGGATGTGTACCTTCAATTTTCACCCAAACTCACTATATGACCCTCATAATAGGATATGGTCAGAATCATGGAGTAATAGCCAATGGCCTATATAAGCAACAAATGTTGCTTGTGCCAAGGAATGAAAAAAAAAAAATCCCAAAAACAGTGCATACAACACATATAATTTGAAGGGTTAATTTAAGGAAGTATCAAATAAGTTTTTGTCGGCAGCACAATAGTGTCACTCTGAATTTATGTGTAATCTCTTATTACTGCAGGTTTTATCAAAACTCGGTTAGACATGTGAGTCATGTGACCGTTAATTCTTTGTATCATCAACTACGTATTTTGATTTTTAAACTTTTTGGCAGCAATTATGTAATACAATAATTGGGTTCGTTTTTTAAAGCTTTGCGTGGCAAAATGTTTCAAATAATATTCTCTCGTGCCTTAATTCAAAAGACTATAATAACTTTTCACACTTCGTTGTCAAAAACTCAAAATTTGCACTCACCTAAAAGAGGAAATATCAATAAAAATTCTAAGAAACGTTTTTGACCAAAACTAATTTCAAGAAACAGTTAAACTAAAAGATTAAAGACATACCAGCACGTAAAGAAATTATACGATGGGAGATTATGTCACTTGTTCACGGGATGGACCTAGGTGGGGCTTAAGGGGGCCCGAGACCCCTGACCAAAATTTTTGTTTTGTTTTAGTTACTATTATATATGTCATTTTTGTAGTTGAACTCCTTTCAAAATCTTAGGCCCTTTTCTTCTCTATAAGCCTAGCTAGTCTCACCTAAATAACAATTATTCCACTAAAAAACTTAACAAAAACAATAAAAACATTCATAATAGTTACTGTATTTTAGCAAAAAAAAAAAAAAAAAACTATTTTACCACCAAAGAACTAAAAAATCATGTATTTTTTGAGAAGTTAAAGCTAAATTTTTTTCAATTATAGTAAATTGGTATAAATACCAATTTACTGAAGTAAGTTGTTAAAAATAAAATAAAATATTTTATTAAGATTATATCTTTTCCTTCAATTAAAAAACTTAAATTTTCTCACTTCCTTTATTATTTTAATAAGTTATTTATATTATTTTAAATGAATCGATAAAAAAAAGAACATTTGATATTAGATGTATTGTAAAATGAGGTAGTAAAATAGATAAAGTACATTTCTGAGGTGCTAAAAGCTAAAATTTTTAACACTATCACTGTAAATGTTCTAACTTAAAAAAAAAAAAAATCCTAACCAGCCTAGTATTAAAAATAATTTTTTTTTTGTTGGTAAATGATTGCATCTTAATGTATTTAGAAACAACAATTTTGAGTATTTAGAATTTTTAAATACTATATGGATGCCTATTCGAAATTTTTTTTCTTTATACTTTGGCTCCCACTAGCTTAAAATCCTAGGTCCACTTGTTCACTATTTATTCACAATTCTACTAAAAACCTTCATTTATTTAAAATTATTGAGTCAATTTAACAAATATTTTATAAAATCATAAGTTAACTCAAAAATTTTAAACAGATATAGACATTTTAGACAAGGTGACATAAGTTACGTGTTTTACGCTAGTACGGATTCTTTTTTCGGTCACGTGCAAGAAAGAAAAAAAAAAAAAAAGAAGAAAAAGAAAATCCACACAGTAACACACACGCGACAAAATAGTAGTAGCAATTGAGCCCTTTTCGCAAGTAGTAAAATCAGACGACAAAAATCGCACATCATTGATTCACTCACTCACTCCATTCATTCCCTCTCTCTCTTTCTCTCTCCATTTTTTTAATAATTATGCTAATCGTCATGACTGCCATCACCAATCCCACCTGAAATTCCATTTTTGCCCTCCACCACCACCACCAACACCGACCGGTTCATCCTTTACGGGTCCAAAACCACCACCGCCACCGCCGCCGTCGCGAAATCTATGTATAGCAAAATCACAATCCTAGGGTTTCTCTGTTCTGGATTGATTCTCGGCGCCGGATAAGGCCAATGCTGGTCTCCGGAATCTTAGGGTTTGAGATCGCGCTCTTAACCCTAATCTTCTTTGTCGGCGTGCTGATTCGCCACAAGTGGAAGGATGCGGAAGCGAAGAAGGAGGAGATCATGAGGCTTGTGGCTATGGCCTCCGAAGAGGCCGCCATGGCCGAGGTCGAAGCTACTGTTCAGTACGGACCTGTTTCAGTCGTAGGGCAATACCAGTGTGCTGTGTGCTATAGTCCCACCACTATGCGCTGCTCTCAGTGCAAGCTCGCTAGATACTGGTTCGTACTTTTGGAATTTTTGTTGTTAATTTTGGTAATTTGCGTTTGGTTGCTTGTATTGTACTCTTTTCGTATTCCTTACTTTGATTGTTGAAGTGATTGAAAGACAATGAAAGATTAGAACTTTAGGAAATGCTGGAGTCTTGTTTGTTGCATTATTTGACAAAGAATCTCTTCATTTTGAGATGGGTGTGGGTGATATTACCATTTAGGGATGGGACAAATACAATGCATACTGTCTAGAGGGATAATATTCGCAAGACATTTACATGGGTTTAGAAATTCCTCGCCCAACCTTGTTTGTTATTGTGGGTTAGAAATGTGTTTCATTTGGGGTGAGCTTGAGGCTTATGCTTATGAGCTCCAGCCACTTATCTAATTACTGTGGTCATGATGGAGTCAAGTTTTGTGATTGATGGTACCGTTAAGAGGGTAGACATGCATTAGTGGCCAAGGCTATACTTTGATTCATAGAGTTGTTTAAACTATACTCTTCTTCAATCGGACTTGCAGTCTGTGTGATGAGGTGTTTGTTATTAATTGTTTTAGTACTTTTCAAAAGAGAACAGAATTGTAGTAAGGGTAAATCATTAAGTACAGTCAAACTCCTTTTTGGGTATAAAGCAGTACCCAATGTTCTAGTTTGATATGTTAAGTCCCTGCATTGTCACAAATCACCTACAAGTACAATGAAGTGCACTAGTGTCTTATACCTATAAAAAAAAGTTGCAGTAGTGTTTTACATAATATTCTGGTAGACACGAATCAGATACAAGTAGAATCAAGTGCACTAGTGTTTTTGATAATATTCTGGTAGACACGTATGGTGAGGATGTAGCATTTACTATCCAAAAGGTCTATTTCATTTAGGAGTGTGAGATTGAAAACCAGCAAGAATTTAGGTACTTTCCTTGTGCTGTAATATTTAGGTCAAAGAACTCACTTGGGCTTTTTGATGACGTATTTTCTTGAGATTTGTGAAGAAGGTGGGATGTCTCTTGTTGATGCATTTCTCTATCTTAGATTAACGTTGGTTGGTAACTATTCTCACTCCTTAGATTGTATTTCCATGTGGTCTTATCGTCTTTTAGTGCGTTTGGAAGGAGAGGAGAGTAGAGGGTATGAGGGAGAAGGAGAAGAGAAGGGAGAGTAGGGTTGTCCTTTCTTCTTGTTTGGATGTTTTAAAAATTAAGTTGGGGGGGGGGGGGGAATAGAAATCCCCCTTTGTTTGAAGAAATGATAAGACATCATATAAATTGACAATCATACCTCCCTTTGTTGTTCAATTTAATGAAATAGATATAAATGGACAACTTAAAAAATTTAATACAAGTGGAACCCCTCCCCTTCCAAATTCCCTCAACTTGGGGGAATTAAAAATGAGTGGTTTGGAGGGGTAGGAATGCCCCCAACTCTTTCCCCCTCCCTTTAAAAAACATCCAAGCAGGGTAAATTAAACCCCTTTCCCTCTATCCTCTCCTCCCCATCCATCCAAACATACTGTCTAATATACATTGTTGCTATGGAAACTTGAAAGTAATATCATCATGCATTCTTTGATGATGATATTGGATTTTGTTTTGGTGAATTTCTTCTGTCATTTCCGGTTGAGCTGTTAGATGAATATTGATTATAATTAAATTCTTTGGTAATCTGGTTGTTTGATTATGCTTGATTACATTAGTTTTTTCCAAGGAATTGAGTTTGTGAACCAGTGTCCGTGGTTGCAAAGTTGTTTCTATATTCTTTTAGGGGATATTATTATTAAGGAAAATGAATTTTATCTATTTACTTGGTTTGGTGTTTATGTTTTTTCTCTCTCCTTTTTTTGGTGTTGGGGAGGGGGGTCTTGGCTGTCTGGTAGGTGGGGTATAATTGTCAGCCTGAGGGAAACTATTATCTTTTTTTGACTTGTCAGACATGTGCACGCGCGCGCACACACACACACACGCATATAGTGATATGTAGTGGAAGTATGTTCTTGCATAAGTTTTTTTTCTTTAATTTAAACTTAACAATGTTGTGATGGTTAGCATGGATCATTCAACCTGCTCAGATGGATCTCTATTCTTCTAAGATTTGTTAGCTATTCATCACTGGCTCTTAAACTTATCAATTGGATGGTGTAACTGTGGAATTTTAAAAAATAGCTCTATCTCAGGCTTTTGTGATCACTTATCGTATGTTTCACTATTTGATTTTGGTTGTCTACTGGCTGTAATTTTGCCCCCTTGGGTACTGCTAGGGTAGTTATTCACTTTCAAATTTTCCTATTTGGTTGTAGTTCTGGCAAGTGCCAGATTTTGCACTGGAGACAAGGTCACAAAGATGAATGTTGTCCTCCAATTGCCACCATGCCGTTCGAAGAGGAAAGTGACTTTGATGGGAAATCAATATTGGAAAAACAGTCTGAAATTAATGGTAATAATTTTGGGATAGAAGAAGAATCTGAAATTTTTTCTAATGCTTCACTAATGATGGATGATGTTAATATTCTATGGTCTTCTGCAGATACCAAAGGACCATATTCTGGTTTTGCGTCTCCTAGTGCCTCATTGTCTGCTGGCTCCTCTCCATCTTGTGCTGGAAGTAAACGATCTATAGATATTTCTCCCAATCAGGTCATTAGGTCTGGCACTAATGATGAATTAGAGAAACCTCTTTCTGATGATGTTGCCACTGATATGGTTGGTACAACTGTTAGTTCTAATGAGATGGAACTAACTAAGGCGCTACCTACACAGTCTACTAATGTGGTAAATTATGTAGATGGTATTTCTAGTGCAAGTAAATCAAGTAAGAAGAAATCTGGTCATATTGATGAAAGGGCTGACTTCAAATCACATTTTTCTAAGCCCGCTCCAGTTATAACTAATGATGTTAGGCCAACAAATTTTGGCAATAGTAAGCCCACCACAGGATCCACTTTGCCAGGAAAATTAGCTGCAGATGCTTCTAAATTTAGGTGCTCACCATCAGGGTCAGATTCTGTAGCTGATGATGGGGAAGATGATTCTGAATTATTTAAGCATAAAGAAGTGAAGTCTTTGTCCTCTAATGCTCCTAATGGTCGTCCATCTTCAGCCATTGGAGGACAGTCAATTTCCCATCCCAAGTCTGCAAAAATTGAAGCTTATCATGCCTTACCTGCAAAAGTTGGTAGCATCCCAAGCTTGCCACAAAATGTTCGTAATGGCTTGAAAACATCTGTACGAAAAGTTGTACAGCAGTTTAAAACCTCCAAAGAGTCAAAGCCTAATCTTTTAGATCATGGCAACGAGATTGGTGGAAAGAACAATTGCAAGGTGGTTACAAAAATGATTTATTTATTCTTGATAGGATAATTGTTTTTTGCAAACAGTTTGGGAAATTTCCCTTATTCCAGTATGTGGAAAGTCAAATGACTCCCCATGTATTTTAATTACATGACTCATTGAATCATTTAAGAAATCACATGATTATTAAATAGGTCATGTGATTAAAAGTACACATGGATAATCATTTTGATCACCCCATGGTGGGATTCATGACCATCTGTCCTTAATAGCTGCCTCAATATTTTCTGTGTTATTACTTGTATTGATTATTTTCCAAAAATTGGTTTTGTTTTGTCAGGTAGCCTTTCCATATGAACTTTTCATGAAACTTTACTGTTGTGATAAGGGGGAACTACGTCCATTTGGCCTTACAAATTGTGGGAACAGGTAATAAACTTTACAGCTTTGGATTATAAGGCTGCTAAATTTATGTGGAGGAATAATGACTTTCTTGTATAGTGTGTTATTATTATTATTTTTTAAAATTCCATTGTATTTCCCTCATCACTTCATGTCTCCTTAATTTAAAATTTCATTGGTAAAAATAAATTACATGAAAAAATACTGCAAGAATGAGTCATGTGCCTGTAATATATGATGAACTAAGCTTATAGTCTACTTCCTTATTATTGCCTTTAGGTTTCATTTTGAAATCTTTATATAATTAGCCATTTTATTTTTAATTTTATTGTATTGTTAGTATCATTTTAACAAAGGTCTACACTCTTACCACCTTTTAGCTATAGATAGTAGAGATTAAACTGAAGAGATTGCCTATAAGGCTATGAATATACTTGGATACTCTCACTTGTAACAGTACGTTTTGTGTTTTGATGTCCACATGTTCTCTCTTTTCTTTCTCTCCTTTATAAAATTCTCATCAATTTGCTTAGTAAGGCATTTTACTTTCCTCGGGGAAATTTTTTATATAGCTCAGAGTTAAATGGGTAGGAGGCAGGGGTGACTTTTATGTATTTCTAGGAGGCTGGGCATAAGCCTCAAAGCCTAAATTGTAATTATCATAATTTTGCCCACAGCTATAGATGGTAAGTATGTTACATGGCTGTATACTCCCAGTATACTCAGGTGACACCTCTTCTTTTTATAATATATTTTTTATTACTTATAAAAAAAAGGTAAGTATGTTATGGCTACAATTGAACAGCAGTTATATATAAGTAAAGATGCTAGCTAAAAAAAGGGGTAAAGAAGAGTTGTCATCTAATTATCCATATCCATATTCTCTCACTCCTGCTTCTGCTGCTGCTGCTGCTGTTCTTTCTGCCTCTTCTCAGTGTGGAGTTTTATGCTGTCATTTTCTATTCCATGCAATGTATAATAAGAACACAGAAGAATCCTTTGCTTCTTTCTCTCTCTGAATATCTGTGCTGTTCTGAAAGAATGTTTTATTTTTTTATTTTTTTTATTCATTAATACTTTTTCTAATTATAAACTTTTCTTTTTTGCAGCTGTTATGCTAATGCTGTGCTCCAATGCTTGGCGTATACTCGGCCTCTTACTACTTATCTTCTTGAAGGGCTTCATTCTAAATCATGCAAGTTTCTCTTCATGATTCTACTGTGGGCTTATGACTTGTTCAATTATTAGGACAATGTACTTATCAAAAAAATTATTAGGATAATGTGCATAATGTCCCTCTCATTATACAATGTTTGTCTCTTTCCCAGGCCGAAAGAAGGGATGGTGTTTTATTTGTGAGTTTGAATCTCTAATTCAGAAGGCAAAAGAAGGCTATTCCCCGTTGTCTCCCATTGGGATACTGTCCAAAATACATAAAATTGGAAGTCATCTTGGACATGGGAGGGAAGAAGACGCCCATGAATTTTTGAGGTTAGCCAAGTTAAAAACTTGACCAGTTGTATTTATAAATTTTAATGTGAGAGTTTATCTTTTTTCCTTTTTTTTGCTCCTCAAATGTGTACCACATGATCAGTTACTAAGATGACAGGTATGCTGTTGATACAATGCAATCTGTTTGCCTTAAGGGAGCTGGGGCTGAGGGCCCAGTGGCACAAGAAACAACTTTAGTTGGCCTGACTTTTGGCGGTTACCTTCGATCTAAGGTTCTTCCTTACTTTGATGTTTCGCATAGGCTCATGCACTTAAATAATTGATTGTCTTCTTACTATAGTACAAGTCTTTCTGGTGTTGGTAATAATTCCTGTTTTGAACTGCCATGACTGGGATTCTCAGATAAAGTGCATGAAGTGCCTTGTCAAATCTGAGCAATATGAGCGGATGATGGATCTTACTGTTGAGATAGATGGGGACATTGGAACTCTTGAAGAGGCTCTTACTCAATTTACAGCTACTGAAATCTTGGACCGAGAGAACAAGTACTATTGCGGCAGGTTAGTTCATGTGCGTGCATTTGGATCAAATGCTCATAATGCTCACTTTTATTTTAACAAGAAAAGTCCTGTAGTGCCTTCTGCTCAGTTTATCTGTGTACTGATTATGCCTTCACACACTGATTAGAGTACTTATTTTTCCTGTAACAAGAGAACTCCTGTATTGCCTTATTTGCCTCGTTAGACCTTTTATTGCCATTCCCAACACCAAGATTGTGGTCTGCAACTGTGGTTTATTTTCTCCCTTTTCTTTGGTTTCTTCTTTGGTTGGGTGTTGAAGACGTTGGAGTGAGGAAGCTGGTTTTTTTTTTTTGTGCCAGATGGTTAGGCACCTTATTTTATTTTCTTTGTCCAACACCTTTGTTTGAGTTTTTGTTTTCCTGGTAGTTTAGAAGCTTTTATGGAGACTTATAGAATGTTTTTATAGGATGCCAATGAGCTCTAGCTGGGATAAGACCTCCTCACTTTGTAAGAGCTAGGTGGATGGTTAGGTTGTTGGTACATGACCCATTCGTACTTGTGTAAGTACAAAGAAAAAAGAGAACGTTTTTAAAGGAGAGTTTGAGAATACTTCAGACCTCATGTGGTTGTTATCCTCTCTCTCTCTTTTTCTTTTTCTTTTTGGGGTGTGGGTGGGGGTGGGGGTGGGGTGAGGGGTAATTACACTGTTAGAACATCATATTAAGTTTTGAACTTGAGACCAATAATTAGAACAAACTGTGCCAAACTTGTTCGTTATGGTTTCTGCAAATTAATCTATGTCATTTTTAGCATTTGATTATGAGTTGTGCAGAGTGAAGCTTAGATTTATGTCAGTAATTTGAACCATCTTTGTAACTTAGTTTTAAAATACTTTTCTCTATTTTCTGGTTGAATCCTCTTATTATTTGCATTATTTTTATTTATAAGTTTGATCATTTGACTTCTTTTTACTGGTTTAATCTAGATGTAAATCTTATGAGAAGGCCAGAAAGAAGTTGACAATATTGGAGGCGCCAAATATTTTAACGATTGTGTTGAAGCGATTTCGAGTAAGTTTGTGATTATTAATTTCTTTTTGGTACTTCATGCTATTTTTAGTTCTAATGTTTTTCTTCAATCCCTTGCAGTCTGGTAACTTTGAGAAGTTAAACAAATCAATTCAGTTTCCTGAGGTCCTCAACATGGCCCCGTATATAAGTGGAATAAATGATAATTCTCCTTTGTACAGTCTTTATGCAGTAGTGGTTCATTTGGATATCATGGATGCTGCGTATTCAGGTCACTATGTGTGTTATGTAAAGAATTTCAATGGGGAGTGGTTCAGGATAGATGATAGCACGGTAAGTTCTCTGTCTATTTTTAGTATCCGTACATATATTATCAAGTTGGGTTCCTGATCTTTTCTTTTATATACACTTCTTCTTTGAATCTTTCTCTTCTTTTGGGTTCGGGGAAATGAGGGACCTCAAGTTCTATTGAAGCTTTAGAGGGTTTTTCAGAGCTTTCTGGATTTTAACTGCCAAAATCTGCTTGCATCTCAGATGAAAGAGGCAATCTATCATTATGTTCTGAATTGAAATCTTTGTTGCTGATGTTCATTCCATAATGTACGAATATACTTGTGTTTTGCAATCTTGTGGATCATTCTTTTGGATGAGAACTTCATAGAGAGTTGTCTGTGGGTAATTGTGTTTTTATGGGTGCTTTAGTTAATGCATGTATTCTTGATTATAATATCTAATGCTAGATGATATTTAGAATGAGTGGCTTGAGTTCTATTCTTAATTTTAGACCGATTGGTGGCACCCATTTTTTTATGTAGGTGGAACCTGTGGAATTGGAGAGGGTCTTGTTAGAGGGGGCGTACATGCTTCTCTACGCTAGGTAACATGTCTGTGGAGCACAACTTGCATATTTTTATTTTTATTTTTTATTTTTCTTTCAGAATAGACATCATTTTCAAAATGTTACTATTATTTTATTACTAGGCGCTCTCCACGAGTGTGTAATGGCAGAAGATTAAAGACACAGTCGGTAACACATCAGAAGCCTGCGAGACACAACAATCAATCATTCCAACTAGACGATTGGAGAAACCATTCGATGCAAAGAATTTCAGTTATTGATTCATCGAGCGAGAGTTCCTCCCTTTTTAGCTGCTCAGACGCAAGTTCTTGCAGCACAGCAAGCATCAAAGAAGACTCTGCCAGCACGGGAGACTTGTCTGATTACATATTTGGTGAAGTGGGACCCAGTTGGTATAACAATTATGGGCTCTCATCAGACTCGGTTCCATCTTCCTCCTATGAAGACTACGATGCAGATCCAGAAGTGGACAATTACGATTGGAGGCAAGCATCCCGACGGAACGGCTGGAGGGAGGATTTGAATGGGGATGGAAACCCTGCAATTTTGTATACTGACACAACTAGACACCGTAGAAAGTCTTGCAGCCAGTTAGGTTGTAGTAGTACTAGTAGGGACACTGACTTTGGGCAATTTGCCTTCGTTAACCCTTCTGTTGTAAATTCTGGTGTACCATTGAGAAGAGCAAGTGGTGACAGATCAGCTCAAACGTTTTATTGAGGTTTGAGTTGTGAGATGAAAGTAAGCGTTGTCATTAATGTTATTAAGGAAAAAAAAATATCAATCATTAATTCTTAGCTCCCCATTCCCTGTTCTCCAAGTCTTTGATCTTTACTTTTTCTTTCTAATATATATGATATTTACCTTTTCTTTTGGCTTGAATTTTTAACTTGTCAGGTCTCCTCTTACAAGAGAGGTGGGATAATTTACTTAAAAATATTTTTCTTGAATCGTAAGTTATCATATTAACAACTATCAACTGTGAAAAAAAATTGTGAAAAATAATTATAATTATGAAAAATAATTATAATTGTGAAAAAAAATTGTGAAAAAAAATTGTGAAAAATAGGATTATGAATGAGAGGTATATAATTATATATGGGAAAAAAAGAAACAATACGGAAAAGATAAGAGGGAAAAAGATTTAAAAAAAAAAAAATTGTGAAACTGATGAGTCGTCAAGTCCCAAACCCAAATACAAATACAAAGAAAAGAAGTGAGAAAACAAAAGCAAATGCCACTACTATCATCAATAACAACTCCCAGTTACTATAACCACTACGAGAAGTTAATAAACCACCGAATCTCAGCCTCAATCGTGGCCCTCGTTGGAGCCAAGAGAGCGATGGTGACTGCGAGCAGTAGTAGCAAGAGTGCAGGTGCGTTCACGACCATCAAAGAGAAAGTAAGCTTCGAGAAAGAAATAAAGAAGAGCAAATTCATCGCCATCGCTGGCCCTATCTCCGACGAGCAATCCGCCTTCTCTTTCCTTTCCCAGGTTTTCCTTTCCTTTCCTTCCCACCCATTTTGATCAATTGCCCAATTATAATAATAACAATAACATTGCTTTACTGGTATGGTATGGTATGCCACGATTCCTATGTTGCTTCTTTTCTAACACTACCACCTTTGATTAATTTATGATGATGCTCTTTATTACTCATCTTTTTGAATGCTTCATAGAATAAGCTTGAATATTTTGATTGATTTTTAGGTCCGAGATCCGCGTGCTACTCACAACTGCTGGGCGTACAAGGTGCTACATTATTTTATTATATGCAATTTACTTTGTTAATAATAATAAGCCTAATTGGGTTAAGCTTCTCAGAACAACAACAACGTCTTCGCTTCAAAAAAAAAAAAAAAAAACTAAGCCGTTGTCTCAAATTTGTTTTGGTTGGCTATGGATCCTTAACAGTTTACCTTGTCTTGTTACCTTATAGTATTTTGTAGAAGGAAGGCAGTTTGATAGTGAAATCTTTTATGTTTCACTTTCACATGAGTGATCCCTCCTCACCCCGTGGGTTTATAAACTTGTTCGTGTTCTTCTTTCTAGCGCAAACTTGTGCGGACCTTGTTGAGGGTTTCAGCCCTCAACATTAGACTTATAGTTTTTATGTCCTCAGAATGAGTGTGGAAGCGTCGTTCAAAGTCGGAAAAAATTGGGAGGAATAAGTTTAAGCTTTATTTGATAAGTTTCTATGGCCACATTTTTTTTGATAAATAAATAATACTTCATTGAATAAAAGAAAGATAATACAAGGAACCAAAGCACACACGCAGTGTGCTAAAGACAGCAGCAATAAAAACTACAATGCATGAAAATTACAATAATCAATCAAATCAACCAGAGAAACAAAAGTGAAAACACCTGAAGCATTTGTCCACTCAAATAAGGTGTGGAAAAAAGATAGCTTCAAGTCACGGGTTGATCTCTCACTTCCTTCAAAAGAACAAGCATTCCTTTCTCGCCAAATACCTTGCATAAGACAATGAGGGATCATAGTCATAGCCCAGATTACCACAGATCTATGCCTGGTGAACTTACCAGGTATCTAGAAGTTCTTTAAACCCACTTGGCATCACCCACTGAACCCTGAATAATGAAAACACCATGTTCCACAACTCTCCAGCTATAGGGTAATGCATAAGTGAATGATCAATAGTCTTCCCATCTCTCCTGCACATGCAACACTAGTCAACCACAACAACTCTACGCCTCAAATTATTAGTAGTTAAAATCCTCCCCAAGGCAGCTGTCCAAAGGAAGAAACTAACCTTTGTTGGAAATTTACCAAACGGTTTTCCAAGGGAAAGAGAGTTGGGTAGTAGACTCCCTAACAATTTCCTATTCAGACCCATATGCATTGCATATTTGATTTTCCTGGTATCTAAACAGCATAGACTTCCATGCAGAAGATGATGGGAGTCCATTAAAGAAGGTCGTCTTTGATGTGGTTTTCTCAATTTAGTCCCATGTTGTTCTCTTCTGCATCTCAGGTTGGAGATCAATATCGGTCTAATGATGATGGTGAACCGTCTGGTACAGCTGGCAAGCCAATACATTCTGCTATTCTTTCTTCAGGAATAGATAGAGTTATGGTGGTTGTGATCAGGTAAGCATTTCCATGACTTTTTCCTGAGTACATATTGTTATGTTGAGTTCTCATGTGTGGATTCTCAGCTTTAAATTAGTTGTGTTATATACATAAGCTTTGGTTGGTTATATTTTGTTGCACTTCTTGTTTTTGCTCCTTCAATTAAATACTAGGTATTTTGGAGGCATCAAACTAGGCACTGGAGGATTGGTCAGGGCCTATGGAGGAGTTACATCAGAGTGCCTAAGAAATGCCCCAACTTGTGTTGTGAAATCTAAGGTATTGGATTTCTTTTGGGGTTTTTATGCGTCTTTACTTATGAGTTATGATTGCCGCTGCATGCTGTTCCACTTAATTAAAAAAGTATGTGAAGATAATTACATATATGTCATGGAAATTTGTTAGTTAATTTTGAGGCTATTTATCATTGGGAAAGGAAATCTCTTGGGATAAATAATTGGAATGAATATGATTGCAGGTTCCAATGGGTGTGGAGGTTCCATTTGATCTTTTGGGCATTCTATACCATCAGGTGATCTGAGATCATATTACTTAGTTTTTTTATGCCTTCGCATGGTTTGAATTATGTATATGACAAAACTGATCTGGAAAGAAAAAGTTTCTCTTTGACTGTCCATAAGGACATTTTTGGTTGCTATTGATCTTCATGATAAGTCTCTGTCAATGAAATATTTATACCTTGAAAAAATGTTAGCAGAACATTTTGATAATATCTCTGTTACTCCGAGTTCTTTTGACTGCCCTCCTTCTATCTCTTTTCTTATTTTACCATCTATTATGACCAGGATAATTGAAAGATAACTTAGTTGATTTGAGGTGACTAACTTCATGAACTTGAGAGGGAGAATATACTTTTTGGGTTATTTTCTGCTTGCTTCATTCATATTCCTCTACGTACATAAATGCTAATGAGAAGATAGCCTTATCACAACCACCTCCTAAAACATAGGATCCAAATCCTATTTGAATTTAAATACAATGCAACTCCTGTTTAAATTTAAATACAATTTGAAATGAATGCAATGCTAATCCGCTAATCTCCTGCATGATTTTATTTGAATTCAACTTAAGAACTTTATTTTAATCTGAACTGATCCTTATCTTGTGTTGTTTGAATTCCAGACATAACATTCACTGTTACAAACCATGTGATTATGCACTCTTAGAATGGAAGTTTTGCTAGATTACCTTCTCTAATATGAGCCACCATTATGATCACATTTTTCTTTCAAGCTTGTCTAACAAGGAGGAATGTTGACGTGGGTTCAATTTGTGGCTTGAATTGCCATTGAAGCCCACAAGGCCCATTGCTTGTAAGTCGGTCAAGTATGACCGAATACAACTAGGAATGTAACTCCTAGTGTTGCTGACCTATGACATATATAAATATATATATTAGGTTTGTGTTGTACGGAATAGAGAGATCAAGAATTCTATTAACCTAGTAAATGCAGCCGCATAACAGAAAATAGAGAAAAAGAGAGGCAGTCTGCTTCTATTCTTATTGTTTTTGTGAGAGAGGGCTAGGGTGTAATTGGGATTTGGGCTTCTTGAGAGTGTTTTTATGCACTATTGTATCTCCCTATTTTTATAGTGAAATTTCTCCGTTGTCATCGTGGAAGTAGGTAGTTTGCTGAACCACATAAATTTTTGTGTTCTTTGTGTGTGCTTGTTATTTAATTTCTGCTTATTTATTGTTATTGATTAGAGTCCTGGGGTGCTATCTGCACAACAAGGACATAATTGAGTGGGACTTATTTGAAGACTTTAGTCAATTCTTTCTAATTTAAGTTCTGACTTTATCCTTTTCTGGTATCAGTGAATTGATGTTGATAAAATTCTTTTGAGTTAGGGTATAAGTAGATTTATGTAATTTTATCTGTTAAAAGGAACAGATGTAAAATGCTATGGTAAATGAAGTCCTTTATTATTATTTATTTATTTATTTATTTTTTGTGGTAAGTATCAGATGCGTTTTTTTTTTTTTTTGGTGTGTGTGTGTGTTGTTGATAAGTTATCAGATGCTTTTCCTTGGTGAAACCTTTTTTTTTGGGTATGGCAATATATGGCATAAATGGAGAGTAGAGACCTTGCATCTTTGAAAAGTTAAACTTAATGTTTGCGTACTCATATCTTGTGCTTGGTATTTACAGTTACAATCTTTTCAAATTGAAGACATCAAACAGGATTATGATACAGGTAAAGATGGCATCAGCATGGTCACTTTCAAAGTTGATTTTGACCGGGCTGAGAAGTTGGAGGAGGCTGTCAAAGCCAATTGTAGCCGAGATTTGGTGTTTTATAAACACTAAGAGACTTGGCCATGTCTTATATGTGGGTGCGGACATTGTGAACATTATTGAACCTGTCATCAAGGCAGCACTTTCAGGAGCTGGTATGTTCAACCCTTTTTCTCCTGCCTTGCTCCAATGATGTGCAAAATATGTCAGCAGATTTGCAGATAAGCCTGCCATTGGTTAATTTATTGTTTGAGGGTAATTCATAGAAGAATTAATTACAGGTAGATGTTTAAGATAAATATTGAATTATTCTTGAGAGGTGGTGGCGATCTGAAAATTTAAGAACTGTATATATGATCTTCATTTCATACAGATACCCTGTTTCTAATTTTACTGACGTTGTTGTAAATTTGTTTACTTTGTGCGCTGTGCTGATCTTTATGCTGTTCAGCACATTGGTGCCTTCCTACATCTGTGAAAGGAATTATAAAGTAAAAAGACAGCAGAGAAACCTCACTTTTAAGTTGATTTATGATTTTAATTAGTATTCTCTGTAACCTGAGATTGGTTGACCAATTTGTACTTCTTTATTTTTTTTCCTATGTCATTTTCAATGTGAGGAACGCTATATTTTGAATGTTTTTTTTTATATTATCTATTAGTAGCTTAATGTTTGATTTAATTAATGAATAATTTCCATAAAAAAAGCAAAGTGTAGCATGTTGGCTCATTGCATTGTAGGAAGGATAGAAGCATGATCCCGAGTTTGGTTGAATTTAGAGCTGGTTTTACACCCCACCCACACCCCCCCACCCCCAAAAAAAAAGAATGATCATCTTCTGTGGCTACCATAGGTAATTACCGTTATTTTTGATATCTTTGATTTTTTTTTTTTTTGGGTTGGGGGGGGGGGGGGGGGGGGTGGGGACGGGGGGGTCTTTGCTCATTTGTTTTGTTTAATTTTATATTTTGTGGCCTTCATAATTTCAAGTTTGGGAAGTTAAAAAGTCAACATTTCGAGTAAAATGACCAACTTACCTAATATTTTGAGGACTAGATGACAATATCACAAGTGATTCGGTTATTTATTTTAGGTAGGGGGAAAGAGAAATATGACTCTTTACAATCTCTACCAAGTATACTTAGGCTAACTTGAGACATTCTAGATAGTAGCAACAAGCCAGGATCAAAAGACTCTGTGTGGCTGCCACATTCAAGGGTCATTTATTTATTGTTGGAGGAAAGGCAGAACCGTAGCATCAAAAGGGCTAGTTTTCAGTTTGATGGGGGTGTGATGAGGCATGAATAATCGGTGGTTCAGATCAACCTCTGCCAAGTTTTTTTTTAGTCTTATGGAGAAGATTGAAGCACCATTGGCAAGGTTGTTTTTGATGGAATGGAGGGGATTTGAGGCATGTTTGGCAAAGATGGACTTGCAGAAAGTGGGTGTTGGTTGCTTGGAAGTGGCAGCCATGTGGACTTTGGTGGAGTTGATTCTAATTGAATTGGGAGAATAGGTATGTGGTTGAATTTTTTTTTTTTGCTTACATCAGGTAGGGTAGGGGGGATTTGAACACATACTCTTATCCTTGGGAGAATTGGGTAATGCCATTGAGGTACAAGATTCTTGGTGGATATGTGGAAGGTTAGCAACCGAGTCAATGTGTATTTTGGCACTGTTGGCTGGGGCGGGAGTCGGTTGCTTGACAAAAGTGACTTTGGATGAGTTGGGTGTGTTGGCAGGGTTGGGAACGGGATGGTAGGCAATTGTGGCAATGTGGTTTTTACCTGTGTTTGCTAAGAGGGTATTTGGGATGGGAGCTTGGCAATAGTGGCATCTTGGGGCTTTGGTAGAGAATATTGAGTCAGCATCCCTGGCAAAGGAAGAAACTGTAGCCGGGGAGGCGAAGTGGCCTTGGGCAGAGATAGTATTGTCTGAAGTATCAGTGCTGTGGTCGTGTCCGAAAGTTTTTCAAGCTGTTGAGGCTCGTATTAGTGCTTGAGAATGGCAATGCTAAAACAATAAATCTATGACCACAACCCATCTCAAACCTATTTTCACACCATTTCCACATGTCAGTACATCATCACTTTTGACCCCAAAAAACACCTTTAATAATTAATACCTCATATTTTCTTTTCTTTTTTCCTCTAACCTGACCGGACTCTCTCTCTCTCTCTCTCTCTGATGATGAGGAATAAATGTTAGTGAATGGGAGAAGAATGAGATGGGTTCCGTGACCCATTAGAGTCAGAGTCAATGTTAAGTCTTACAGAGAATCCTGAGAGACAGAGAGAGAGAGAGAGAGAGAGAGGCTTCCTTACGGCTCTGACTCTAATGGGTCACGGAACCCATCTCATTCTTCTCCCATTCACTAACATTTATTCTTCTTCATCATCACAGAGAGAGAGAGAGAGAAAGAGAGAGAGAGAGGACGCATCCATAAAATATTAAATATAGATAGGACCATATAACTGTAACAAATTACAAACCATAGGATCGTTTTTCCATTACTAAGATCGACAATAGAACAGCCTTTTGCAAGCTGATACGACTAGCTAAAAAACAATAGAAGAGCCTTTTACAATTTGGTACAAGTAAAGAATGCATGAATCATGATGCATGAAAAATGAAGCCTGAGAATCTGTAAGACTAACAAATATATATGGATTTGCTAGAGCCTGCAAACAAACTCAAATAAGAACCATGCAGGTTCTATTATTTACGAAGACTCCAAGGCATTGAACCATTAAAGAAAAGGCTAGGCGAAAGATGAATATAAATGTTACGGGTCCAGCATTAGTGGCTCAATTTGAAGGGGGTGTAAAGAGGGAAAAAAGGTGTTGGGATAGTGGTTGGGGTGGGCATTGGAGTAGATGGGAGCGGAGGTAGTGTTGCCTAGGGAACCGTTGGGATGGTAGGCAAAGATGAAACTTGTGCACTTGGTAATGGTGGCAACGTGAACTTGGGGACATTCGGTTGGTTGGCAGTGTTGGTAACGGATCGGCAGATAATAACAGCAATGTGGCTTTTGGCAGATATGAAAATTGGGTGCTAGGCAATGGTGGCAATGTGGGATTTGGCAGAGTTGGCGTGGTAGGCAACGTGGCTTTAGGTAGTGTTGGTATTGTCGGTGGCGGAGGCAATGTTGCCTTGGGCAGAGAAAATTGTAGGCAGTGGCATTGTTGTGGGTGGAGCAGCTGGTGTGCCCAAAATGTGACGAGCTGCTAGACTTATATTGGTGCTTGAGAGAGACAATGCTATCATCAAAGTGTTAGAATATGGGTTGTCCTTGTGACTAGTGGCCAGTTCTACTGGACACGTTGAAATGCGGACACATGTCCGTATCTTAGCGTGTCTAGTAGAATTGGCTCCTGGATAGAAGCCTCTCCCTTAGTATATAATAGTAATAGGTGATCACACCATAATATGATGCATTTTCACCTATATAATAACACCCACTTAGTGGATAGTGTTGCTTCACCAACCATCAGTAGAATTAATTAAGCATTAGAGTTAGTTCTTTACAGAAGTGGAGTGTTTTTTAGATAAGATACAACTTTTGGTAAATAGACATATCTCTTCCCTAGAGACACGAGGAGTCCATAAATACTGAGTTCCTCATTCATTGTTACAATACATAATTTATTCTCTTTGCCTGTGTTGGTGATTCGATCCTTACCATACACAATAAGGAACTAACACACAGGTGGGAGGAAATGGTTAGAAAATCCCAGAGATTGATAGAAGTTTTTCGGATCTGGTTCACTTGAAGAGTTGGGCCTATTGGTCGATGTTTTCCTTATTGAAGAAACCATGTTCCACAGGAGTATTTACAGTGGGTGAAGTACAGTGGGTGAAGTGTTGAACAATCATGAGGATATGAGTAGCCAATACGAGTTTAATGGGATGTGGTTGGAGGAATTGTGAACAAGCTTTATTTAGAAAAAGGTAATAGCTAGTTGCTAGTGCACACACATTATTGCACAATGCGTTCTTGAAATGATGAAGGGACTATACGTATTTTGTCATGTTCTCATCTTTTGTCATATTCTCTTGTCATGATTCTTCTAACAAAATCTACTCTACACATTTTGTCATGATCTCATATTTTGTCATGTTTTCTTGCCATGATTCTTCCGATAAAATCTACTCCACATATTTTGTCGTGATTTCATATTTTGTCATGCCATGCTTCTTCCGACAAAATCTACTATTTAGTAAAGCTCCTACACCTCTACATGCATAAATGAGTTTCTTTTGGCTTTTTGTTATTTCAAAGTCAATTAAATTCTTTGCTCCATGCTTTGCTCCATGCGTCTCAAACTTTCTTTGGTTTGGAGATTCAGACTTGGCTCAATTTATTGAAGTTTTTGAGTCAAAAAGGAGAAAAAAAGTGCTGATCACCGACTACTGTTCACCGATTATTGTTCGTCGATTACTGTTCACGGATTACTGTTTACTTTTTATTGTTCATGACACTGTTCATCAACAATTTCAGGTTGGTCAAAATCATGATTATTTTGGTAAGTAATACCAACCATAGACATATGTCCCATTTTATCAATAATTTCTTGTTTAAAAAATCATCAATAATCCATTCATAAATTTTATCAGCAGAAATATAAAACTGAGTTTGAAAAGGTCTTTCTTCAAACTGCATATCAGGAGGAGTAGGTTTTGAATACTAATTTTTTGTAAGAAACATGAGTTTGGAATTTCTAACAAATCTTTTAATTTCTGGGAAATCATTATCAAAAACCTTTTTAGCAGAAACAAAAGAAACAGTGTCAGAATTTGTGTTTTCATCAGAAGCAATTTCTTTTTCATTTCTTGAAATAGTGCAAGTAGCATGAGTACTTGTAGAAGTACCTTTAGTTTTAACTTTTAAATTAGTAAGCATTTTTTCAACAATTTCAAGAGTTTTAGATTGGGAGGTTTTAAACTTAAATTTGTTACCATGACTGGGTAAATTAATCAAAGGTTTCTCAATTTTGATAGAAATAGATTTTTCAACATAAGCAGATTTTTCAACAGAAACAGCTTTTTCAACAGAAACAGCTTTTTCAACAATTTTTTCTTGAATATGGTCAAGCTGTTGACTAATAATATGCAAAGATTCATTAGTAAAATTGTTTTGTTTAGTAAGACTAACAATAGGAGTCTGATCATTAGCAATCCACCTTTACTGCTCAAAATGAGGTTTATATGAGCCACTATGCTAACCTTATTTCCGAAAATAACCTTGTTTCAGAAAATGACCTTGTTTCAGAAGAGAACCTTGTTTCAGAAGATGACCTTGTTACAGAAAATAATCTTGTTTCAGAAAATGAGGCTTTTAGGATTCGTATTGAAGCCTACATTAGTCAACTCTTTGGCAAAGAGGATATCTATTCAAAGGATAAAATGACTATAATGGGCACTGATTATGCTAGATTGAGCCTTAAGACCCAATCTATGTTAAGAAGTGCTTTTGCCAACTTGCCATCGGATATAAAATCCCGTAATCTGAGAAGCAAGGCTATGTTTAGGTCTTTCGACCTATGGTTCAAATGTTTTAAAAACTTGTTACAGCCACTATTCTTGATCCTGATGAACTAGATGAAGGTGAAAATTTGTTTATCTAGTTGGATTGGGAAGAACACTTTGGGAGTACTCTCAAAGTGTATGAAAAGAAACATCCATTTCCTGGCCTCTTAATTAATTATGATGATGGTTCATTTGTTGCTGATGATACAGAAGATGATGATGATAGAGATCCTAACTAGCTTTCCTAAATGTTTGAATATGGCTTTATTAGGTTCTTAAAATTAACAAGCCATCACCCCCTTCTTACCGCTGTTAGCGCCACCCTAGACGTAAAGTGAATTCTCAGAACCTGACTGTAAGGCCCGTTTGAGCTGAGAGAGGGCGTGTAGGGCATGTGTGTGGTATAGGGTTGCTTAGGGTATGTGTTACGAAATGCAACGATTGTGAGAAAAACATGATAATTGAGTGTTAAACCTAGGATAGTATGGATAAGTTGTGGAGATCCAACTCCTCTGTCAGCTCTAGGACTAGTTGTCCTCCTGATATTGTAAATGAAGAAGATCACACTGTTGAAGATCATAAGCTCCCTGATTTCTAGAAATGGAACATTCCTAAAGTTAGTATTAAAACTATTTACAGAACTAGTTGGGCTGAAACCACTTTCCATTCCATTTACAAAGTGAGAACCGTTGAACAAATATTTTCTATTTCAAAAACTCATGAAAAATGTTGCTTGTTTTCTAAAAGAAATATTAATGATTTCATTGCTAAAAAACTCAGTTATTTGCATATTAGCATGGTTCAAGTTGCTATTAAACCACTTACTAGAAAAGAATAAATGCTTCTGTTCTCATGTGTTTAAGAGATGCTAGATTGAAGTACTTTAAAGATAGTATTCTTGGTATGATTACTGCTTCTTTGTATGATGGTCTTATTTATTTCAATTGTTATCCTAACATTACTCATGCTTTGGATGATCCTAATATTGTTAAAGATTTGACTTTGAATATTGCTTCATTTGGGTATATCATGGACAAAGGTAGGGAAGAAATATAGTGAAAGAGAGTGAGAGAGAGGAAAATGAGGTTTCTATATTTTCATTATATAATGGTATTTATAGCTTTGAATCCAGTGGTGGCTCTAGGAATTTTTTCTAGGGGGGTCATTAAGAAACTTAAATTAAACAAAAATTTAATTTAAAAAAAAACTTGAATATAACGGGTTATCAAAAAAAAAAAAAACACACAAATACAGGAAATTTTACAATTTCCTTCTATGAGTTTTCATTTTTTGAAATCGTCTCATTATAGTTTATTATCAGTTTTCATTATCTATTGTCAATATAAGTATGACCATTTTATTTTGTTAAGTTTGTATAATATTTTTGTTTTTATGCAATTGTGGTTATATATTTGTCATTTTTTTATAAAAATATTTTAAACTAAATGAAAAAACTCAACTCCACTTGCATTGTATAATTATTAACTCATACAACGACACTCATCCATCCATAAATAATACAATAAGTTGTTGTTTGATTGTGAGATAAGCTAATATGTGATTAGAGTGTGCAAGATTTAAAACAAAGTGTGCAAAAATATTTTTAAAAGTATTAAATTAGTAAAGTAATATTATATATATATATATATATATATATATAAATTTTTTTTTCAAGTCAGGGGGTTCAAATGAACCCCCTGAAATGTATGTGCAGTTGCCCCTGTTTGAATCTAACATATTGTTAGTTCAAAAAATAACAAAAGAAAATGTTAACAAGTACCATGTGGTGCTTATTAAGATTTCTCTATACGGGTCTTACTTAAAAAAAAGGAAAAAAGTTATAAAAAAAAACTGTCAAAAGCTGCCAAAAAAAAAAAAAAAACTATTGTTCATGCCAAAAGCTGCCAAAAAAATTGTTGTTAACAGGTACTTTGCGGTGCCTGTTAACACAACTCAATAACAAATTGGGATGGGTTAGGAGACTAATTCCTATAACGAACTTCAATGGCTAGTAACAGTGGTAACAAAGTTAATAGCACTAACATAATTTTGAATTTGAAGTCACACTTGCTCTCACAGCAGTGTTTAGTTATATCAAAACACAAAAATTCACACTACAGTAGTAGAGCTAAAGGTAAAATTTTTACCCTCATTGCTACAGTGCACATCTATACATGGCTGTGCACTATAGCTTAAAGCTAAAAAAAATAATTTTTTATTTTGCATTCACACTACATTTTTTTTTAGCTTTCATTCTCCTTTCTCCGTGTCTCTCTTCACTGCCTCTCCATCCCTTCTTTCTTCCTCCACAGACCCAATACCAGTTGAGAAAAGAAAAACAAAAATAGCACCCACCGTTGAAATCAAAAACCCATTAAAATGCACACAACCACCGCGACAGAGAACCGAGCAATGGAGTGGCTGGGCATGGGCGATAGAAACAAAGGAGAAGAAGTGAAACAAAGAAAAGAAGAAATGATTAAATAAAAGAGAAAAAAGGAATGAATAAAGGAGAACCAAATAAAATAATAGTTTTTATGTATAAACTTTCACTGCTATTTTTTTTTTTTTTTTTTTATGGGAATGATGGTGGTTGTGGTTGTATGTTGGTAGTTGAATGAAATATTATTTTATTGTAGTGTTTATATTATTTTATTGTGTTAAAAGTTAAAATAACTCCGCTATAGGATGTGAGAAGATAAAATAAAATAAAGTGAATTTTGTATAGTTAAAAAACTAAAAATTTAGCTCTACTACTATGGATGCTTGTTACAAAAAGGGTGTGAAGTTTAACCACCTTTAGTAAGACGACACTGTATTGTTAAAAGGCTAAAGTGTGCTGAGAGCCAGAAACGATGCCGTGTTGCTGTGGTTGTTTGAAATCGGTGTCGTGTCTAACACTAGAAACTTTGAGAAGCTGTGAGAAGATGTTGTAGATTGAAAAAACTAGGTGGCTGATGGCCATCAGTGATAGGTATTTTTAGTGGGAAAACGTTAAAGGATTTTGAGGACTGAATAAACGATATATGAGTTTGAATGTTTGATGGAATATTATGGTTGGAGGAAGTATGAGGAAACCTTGGTTAGTTCACCTCCCCAACTAGACTAATTGTTTGTTTAAAAATACCAGTCAACCTAAAAGGTTGCAATTGTTCCAAAAAACATAAAGAGAAGAAGAAAAAGAAGAAACAAACCTACTGCTTATATGAGTCTATCATGAGTCACTCTCTTTTTTAACTAATAATAATAATAATAATAATAAAATTTATAGAAAGGCACTTTTTCTTTATGAATACACTGACTTGAATATTTGACTAATTTTTCATGTGAAGCTTAGTAGATGATGGTAGTTTACATTTTGAAGAGGTTTTCAATAAGATTTTTTATATGCCAAGAGCAAGTATTTTAGCTAACAGTTTGATATCATTTGGTCTTTTCAATGGAGACTTATAAGGGAATATTTGACTAATTTTTCATGGGACACCTAGTAGATGATGATAATTTATATTTTGAAGAGGTTTCAAATAAGGGGTCCGTTTGGATTGAACTTATTGTTGCTGAAACTGAAAACTGAAAATATTGTAGCAAAATAATTTTAAAATGTGTGAATAGTACCGTGAGACCCATTTTTAATATTTTTAAATGCATGAATAGTGACACTACAGTACATGAATAGTACTGCTATAGTGAAAATTGTCTACCGCTCAGTACATCCATGTGATTGTACTGTTCATGTGCTGGAGAAAAAAAAAAAAAAAGACAGAAACGCAAACGTGGGTTTGGAAAACGTGGTATCCAAACCCACACAAGATCTTGTATATGCCAAGTGCACGCAATTCATCAGCTGATAGTTTGACATTACTTGGTGTTTTCAAAGAAGACTTTTAAGGTTCAAATTTTTCTTCAATTGTAAACATTGAATTTATATATAAAAAAAATCTTATTAAGTTGGGCAAAACTTATATATAATTGCTTAGGTGTTGGATATTAGATTATTCAATTAAATTCAAACAATTGATTGTATTAATCAGTGAAATATTAACACTTTTCACTGTTTCAATGACAATTAAATTCTTTATTTATGTTTTGAATTTAATAGGGAAATTTAACGTACTATAATAAAGAATTGTACTTAATTTTTTTTTTTGATGGGAAATACTTCAACTTTATTAAAATAAGAAGACAAGTTACATTTTGTCATGTAGACAAGCATGGGCTATCAGTGGAGGAACTTCCTCTAGCCATGCAATGTAATCCTTAACATATTTAGCGTGTTGAGCGAGCATATGGGCAGGGACATTTCCCTGCCGTTTTGTGTGAGTAAAACTCCACCATCTAAGTGTGAAACTTGGTCCATTATTCCAGCAAGCACTGTGACTACTGAAGTAGGTGGCGAGCTAAAACCTTGTAAGGCGTTGCACACTAGCAAGGAGTCACTTTCAAACACAGCCTCTCTGATATCTCAATCACATCCAAGAAATTCCATTGCAGCAAAATTTCAAACGGCAAAGAGAATTTGCTGCTGTTCCACACTTCTTTGGCATGTTCACAACTCCATAGCATGTGACAGATAGTTTCCTCCCTTTGACCACAAAGCTCACATATTCCATCTAGTGTGATCTTTCTCTTCGCCAAATTGGATTTCGTGGCTAATATACCCCGCCCTGCCTTCCATGCAAAATGTTTTATTTTTTGTGGGACTTTCAAGAGCCATATTGACTTCCAAACTTTCCTCCTAGTTGACTCGTCTGAACAGTTAGCCATATTGGCTTGTGTCTTCTCTTCCACCACTAGTGCGTAAGCACTCTTAACTGTAAACTTCCCACCCTTATTTTCAGCCCATATCAGCCTGTCTTGAGTGTTGCTTGAACTCAGAGGGATACCCAAAATCGCATCTCTGTCTTCAAGAAGAAACCACGAGTTGAGCTTGTCAACATCCCATTCACCTGTTGCTCTGTTTATGAGCTCACAAACCAGAGTATTAGTGGAATTTGGCTTCTCCTTTGTAATCAGCTTGTACGTACACGGTCTGGGTATCCATTTATCATTCCATACCCTTATCTTGTTACCATTTCCCACTTGCCATCGTGTGCCTCTTTGAACAATTCTTTGAGCCGCCATTAAGTTTCTCCACACATATGATGGATTCCGGCCCAATGTCGCCTCCGTAAAACTGCAATGAGGGAAATATTTTGCTTTGTAAACACGACTAAACATAGAGTTGGAATTGGTTAGAAGCCGCCAGCCTTGTTTGGCTAGGAGAGCCAAATTGAAGCTTCTCAGGTCTCTAAAGCCAAGGCCACCCCTGTTTTTTGGCAAGCACATCGTGTCCCAGTTCAACCATGCTATTTTCTTCTCATTCCCGGTCTGTCCCCACCAGAATTGCCTGATTACACTAGTAAGCTCATCACATAGATTCTTGGGTAGTAGAAAGCAACTCATGGTATATGAAGGCACGACTTGGGCTAATGATTTTATCAAGATTTCCTTCCCAGCAGGCGTCAATATTTTTTCCTTCCATCTTGAAACTTTGTTTGCCACTCTCTGTTTGAGTTGTGCAAAAGTATTGTTCTTAGATCTTCCCACCAGTGATGGCAGACCCAGATAAGCTTCATGCGGTTTAATTACTTGTGCACCAAACATAGTTTTCACCCTCTCTTTTATTCCTCCATTAGTGTTCGGGCTGAAATACAGGGAAGTTTTGTGACAGTTTAACTGTTGGCCAGAAGATAATTCATAGACCTTAAGGATTCTTTGAATTTCCGTAGCTTCACTTATTGTTGCTCTTCCAAATATCAAGCTGTCATCGGCGAAGAATAGATGGGATATTTTGGGCCCATTAGCTGAGGTAGCCACCCCTTTAATAGCATTTCTTTGTGCCGCATGGGTTAGCAACAATAATTCTACTAATATGGTTGGGTGGATAGAACCATCTATTCTGGATGAAATGCTACGACAATAGTATTAGTTTAACTGATATGGTTCTATCCCATATGGTTTTATCCCAGATGGATGAAATGCTTGATATTTGGATGAATTATGGATGAAATGCTACGGAAGCTGTCATCGCCTTGTCTTAGCCCTCGGGTTGGGTGGATAGAACCATATGGTTGTCCATTGATCCGAATTGCATATTTCATCGAAGAAACACACCTCATCACAGTGCTAATCCATTTCTCATGGAAGCCAAGCTTCTTCATAATCTGTTTCAAACATTCCCATTCAACCCGATCATACGCCTTGCTCATATCCAGCTTTATAGCCATGTTCCCACATTTGCATTTCTTCTTTTTGCTAATATGGCTCATCATCTCATGTGCCACCAAAACATTGTCTGTGATGAGACGTTCTGCCACAAAAGCATTTTGATTCTCCCCAATGATTCCCTACAATACTAGTTTCATCCTTTTCGCCACAACTTTGGAAGCAATTTTGTAAGCGACATTACATAAAGAAATCGGCCTATAATCAATTACTTTATCCGGGTGTTTGGTTTTTGGAATAAGCACAATGTGGGTGTCATGGAATTTAGGAGGTGACACATCATAGTTAAGAAAATCCAGTACAGTGCTAATGACAATAGATTTAACAGTGGGCCAGAAATGATGATAAAATAAGGGAGGCATACCGTTTGGTCCAAGAGCCGTTAAGGGATGCATTTGCTTGAGTGCCTTCTCCACCTCCATAGCATGAATCTCTTGTGTAAGAGTGGAGTTCATTCTTTCAGTGACCTTGGGCTGGACTGCATCAATTAGTTCGTTCTCCACTAACCGCCTTGAAGTAGTGAATAACTCCTCAAAGTAACTCACAAAGGCTTGCCCAATTTGGCCCTCCTCCTCCAACCACCTGTTATTTTCATCCATAATTCTACTAATAGTATTCCGTTGGTACCGGTTTGAGGCCTTAGTGTGGAAGAAAGTGGTGTTTTTGTCTCCTACCCTCAGCCAATTATTTCTGCTCCTTTGCTACCACATTTTCTCTTCAATGCCAAGCCATCTATTTAGTTCCATTTTCGTTGCATGGATTGCCTCCAAATCCGAACTAGTTGCCTTCATGTTTTCAAGCATTTGAAGCTTGTGTTCTATTATACTTAGAAGTTTGTGTTCTATTATGAAATTTATAAATTACTAGTATATACTAGCATGTTTGTGCATGTTAGTATACATGTCAGTTGGACTCTAGCTAGGCCCATTGTACTATACTTATACTATATTTTATATTTATTGCACACATATTACTTATGCTGCCTATGTATAGGCAACATCATTTTGTATAATTTTATGGATTAACATATAAGAGAATTGATCCTTTATTCTAACAATGCAATATACGAATTAATTATAAGTTATACGATATGATAGTTTACAATCCATAAGTAACCCATAATATACGAATTAATTGCGCGTGATAATTTTTTAGATAAAATACTATTTTAGTCCCTCGACTTTATAAAGAGTTTTTTTTTTTTTTTTTACATAGTTTTATCATATTTTTCATAATCTTATCTATAACATTTTTTTACCATTATCATATATTTATTAGTTGATGATTTGCATAACATAGACATTAAATAAGAGGTAGAACTATTCAATAATTTTTTTAAGTCATGGTGTATGAAGATTATGATTATATATATATATATATATAATCCCTAGTTAGAGTTTGATTAGTTTTAAGTTTAAATTTTTATTATTATATTTAATTGTTGATTTTATTACACTATAAAGTTTTCAATGTCTTTTGTATAGTCATCTCTATTTTATTTTTTACACCTCTTTACCACCTTTTTATTTTCCAAATAACAGTTATTAATAACGTTTGATTTCATTTCTTTTTTTTCTTCCTTCATTTATTTATTTATTTATTTTTATGTTCCTTTGCTAGTTGTGAATTTTATGGTTATCAATAAGAAATAGATATCATGGATGGCTTAAATAGTTATAAATGTAGTTACGTTGGTGGTATGTTAAAAGGTCTTTTTTTTTTTTTTTTTTTTCTTCTGAATTTTCAAGGAAATATGAAAGACATTTCTCTAGTTTGGTATCAATCAATTAAGATACCCACAATATATTAACGGAAGTAATAATGAGCCTAAATTTTTTTTAATGTATGAAGTGGTTAGGTTAGTGGTATGTCAAAGGTTTTTAAAAAAAAAATTTTAAAAATAATTCCAAGGAAATGTAAAAGGCCTTCTTTTGAAAAAAGAAATTGTGACTTTTTGAATTGTAAAAATATGATTGTTTTAATTACTTTGCTTATAGATTTCATTATTAAGTTATAAACATCTAAATTAAAGTAGATGAATATATAAATACAAAATTATATGTAAAGTTACAACTGCATAAGATAAATATGTATAGATATATATATATATATATATATATTTATTATTCATGAATCATTATTTCATTGTTTACTTATAAATATCTAAATTAAAGTTTTTTTTTGATAAAAAAAAACTAAATTAAAATAGATAAATGTGTACAGGTAAAATTATATGAAAAGTTGAAACTACCTAAGATGAATGTTTAACCACTTGTAGATGTGTGTTTTTTGAAGACTAAAAGTATACACAATTGCCTTACAAATCATCAAATTGGTGGCTTTACAAAACAAATATTTCATATTGCAAAAAACTTTACATGAACTCCTCTTTTATGACAATCTTTTATTTTTTTTAAATTTTTTTTATTATTATTTTTTTTTGCCGAAACAATTTAAGAATATTAAGACTTATGTTAACACATGTGGTAGTTGTAAAACACGTCAGTGATATGAAATATAAAAAGGTTTAAATATTTAAAAAACATTTTTAGTAGATTGTAATATAAAACATTTTTTTTTCTCAATATTTTATGTAACTTTTCCCATAAGATCAATATTGTTGGCATTCTAAAAAGATGATACATAATATATGGGCCTAGACACATTCAAAGGGTGCTATCTAAATTATATGACCCTTTGCCACACAAATATATTGATTCCCCAAATGTATGGTAAAGGAAGGCAGGTTTGTGTTTAGCCATTTTCTTGATTTGTGCCGCATAATTTAATAGTATGGAGGATGTGACTGGTTTCAAATGTTGAATAAAATAAGATGAGAGGAAAAAAGAGTAAAAATAAACTATATAGCAATAAACATCAAATTATGCAAGTTATTCTATGTAATATAATAACATTATATTATTATATAATACTATATGTATAATGCAGTAGGATAATATTTAATCAAATAGAATATAAAAGATAACAACTTAAAATACAAAACTAAATTGCATCAACCCAAAATAGAATTCTAATTAACACAAAAATTCATCAACCTAAAGGATTGATGCAATGAAAATAAAATGTATAAAAAAAATTCAAACAAAAAATGAAAAACAAATTGAGAGAGAGAGAGAGAGAGAGAGAGAGAGAGAGGGAGGTAACCTTTTTTGTGTAGAAAACTATGCATAGAATGATAAGAGGAATGCTAAATTTATAGTAAGATGTTGAGAATAAGAAGAGTCAAAATAAAGGAAAACAAAAAGGTAGAGAAAGAATGATATTAAGGAAGAAAGTAGTGGGGAGATGAAGAGGTAAAAGGGAGGGAGAGTTTTGGAAAATTAATAATAAAAATAATGGTTAAAAGATATTTAAATTTTTAAATAATGGAGTTTTTAAGTCAACTTAAATGAGAAAATGTTTAAAAAATATATATAACAAAAATTGGAAATAAAAAATGATGATGTGGCTGATGATGTGTCTCAATGAAAGCGTAGCAACATTAAACGCTACGCTTCAGGTTTTAGTAATATAGATAGATTACATATTTGTTTACAATCATTTTTTTTCACACTCGTACACTTTTCATTTGCATAATCCTCTTCCAAAAAGTATGACAATTCCATTTGAATTGACATAATTTCATTAGTATGCTTGCACAGTTGCATGTGCAATATACACTTTGAATCAAAGACCAATGCAGAGAAGGTTTTGTTAAGAGAACCTTGGATTGTCGAGTTTAGACCTTTTCAAATATGAAAAAATTGTAGCATGTGTGTTTAATTTGGAGGGCAGCATGTACCCATTGGGTTTTTATAGAGAAAATACATTAAATATTTAAGGATCCAGAGAAATCTATATATATAATAATAGGTGAAGCAGAGAGAATTTCAAATTGCAATTTCAATTAGAGTTCTAATTTTGTGCCAAGTGTCTAAATTTATCCTTCTAATTGTTCCATTCAAATAAGAAATTGGAGTCTAATTTCAACTCCCCTTCTAGAAATCTGTGTTCTACATTTAAATGTTGTGCTCAGAAATTAGAGTCCAGTTTCACCTCCCCTTCTAGAAATATGTGTTGTACGTTTAAATGTTGTGCTCTTTTTTTTGCTAAATAAAACCTTTTGCTCTTCTTTATATATCAGACACGCCTGTTTTACAGGTTCACCTCCCTTCTGCCAAAGCCAACAACGACAACACCGATCTCTTCACCTCCTTGATCTTAGACATCAAATCCCTCAACGAAAAGCTCAGGCGACGGCAGAGACACACTGGGTAGGAGGCTTATGAGTCTGGTGTACGCAAAACGCAATGCCGTCATCGCCATTCGAAAATGGAAAGAAGAAGGCCACATTGTTCGCAAGTACGATCTCAACCGCGTCGTCTGTCAGTTCCGCAAGCTCAGGTGTTACAAACACGCCCTCGAGGTCTCTCTCTCTTTTTTCACTCTCTTTATTTGTGGTTTAGATATTTGAATTCTGTAAAGTGAATTTAGATGTTGTTGTTGATTTTTTTGGTTCGAAATGGAGTTGGGAGGTTTATATAAAGATGGGTTTTTTATTTATTGGGTTGGGGTTATGGGTAAAATTTTTTGATTTAGCTAGAAGTTGTGAAATAGTGAGTGTGAATGTGCATGTGTGGGTATTGGTATGTGGTAATGGGGTTGGGGTTTTTTTTTTTTCTTGTGGATTGTTAATGTTTGAGAATTGAATTCCATGTTTGATGGTTGGTAGCATTTGGTTTATTGGTTGAAGGGTTTGATTTAGTGTGGTATTATGAAATATGAATTTGGGTTTAGTTTTGAATTCATAGTTGGATTTTAATTGATGTTTCAGGTTTTCAAAGCTAGAGAGATGATATATGAAGGAGACTTTTTTAGCACATAAGATAATGACAGAGAAATTTATTTTTCTTTTGAAAAAAAGAAATGATCCTATAATTAGCACTACGTTACAGTGTAAATGATATTATTATGGTGCAAATAATATGTAAATGCTGTTAAAAGATCTTGTGAGCATTGGTCCCTTTCCCAGTGACGTGTAATGAAGCATATGTATAGGTGTTGTGGACTTTAAGCAGGTAGCACTGCGACTTTTGATTTAAGATTAAATTAAACATGCATCATGATGGATTGGAACAAAATTTAAAAGCCAGTGATTTGGTAGAGGCTGTCAGTTATACAAGACAATTACTTTTTATCACTTACTAGGACTCAAGCAAAGACATGACCAGCCCAAACAAATCTATATATCTATATTTATATATCTATATATATAATAATAGGTGAAGTGGAGAGAAACTCAAATTGCAATTCCAAATTAGAACTCTAATTTTGTGCCATGTGTCTACAAATTATGTCATCATAATTATCTTTCTAATTATTCAATTAAAATCTGAAATTGACGTTCAATTTTGTTTCATTTGGCTAAATGTATGTGGGTCATTCTCATTAAAACCACTCCTATGTATCGGGTCAAGCTTTTTTTTTTTTTTTTTTTGATTTTGCTGTCAAACGTAAAAACCAAAGAGCCTATTTTTATACCCAATGAAATCACTTATTTCACAAGAGACAGGGGGAGGGAGAGAGTCATAAGACACTGTGAAGGAGAGATTGAGGACCACCACCATGTCAGACCATCTCCCACCTTCAACCCAGCCTCTTGCCACCGATATATACTGCCTGAACCACTACTGATATAGGTATCTTTAAACAATAAAAATTGGTATCAAATATGATTTAGGTTTTGTTATTTTGGGTTGATTTTTATTAATTTAGGTATTTGAATGTCAATAGAGCTCAAACTTTCCCCTACAAGTCGTATCTATCACCCTTCGGTAACTCACCTCTCTCTTTCATTCTCTATATACACAGATACCTACTATTTCTGTCTGTCTGTCTGTCTCTCTCTATTCTCTAAAAAGATGAGTATTGGAATTTTAGGAACCTTTGGAGGGAAAAATCATAGTAAAATCTTCTTCTTCCATTTCTCACTATGGTGTTCGTCTCACTGTCAATGGATTCGTCAATTTGCAGGTGGGTTTGAATCCGTCCTCCGTTTGGTTTCTCAGAAAAAATGACGGAAAATATTGTTTTTAAACGAGATTTGTATTTTTTTTCCTTATTTCTCAGCAACCAAATAGAGCTATTTCTCTTTTCGTTTCTCTGTCATAGTAAAATCTCAACTGAAATGCTTTTGTTTGTTTGAAAATTCGTGGAGGATCAGCTGGAATTATTGAGTCCTTATATGGTGTTGTCAAGCCTATCTCCATTTTGTAAGTTCAATCTTTGAGAAGCCCTAATTTTGCAAAGTTCATATTTTGAAAGCATAACTCAGTTATACCTTTCAGTTTATGTGAATTCTGGTTCCTATATAATGTGTAATTGCGGTTTCTATGTTTGTTTTTGGTCTAAGTTAATTGTGTTTGTGATGATTTGTGATGCAATAAACTATTAATATTAATAACTATTCCATTGAGCTACTTAGTTGATTGTTTCTTTCATGATAGTTAACTTTTATGTTTGCCTCATATGGAGATTTGTACAGATAATTTGTTTTCTCTTACTTTGAAACAGAAACAAGAGTAAAGAGGCCGTTAGACCTTCCGAGAAGATTGGTTTGAGTACAACAAAGGTACTACATCTCCGGAGGACTTTTTTTTTTTTTTTTTTTTCATTTTTTTTCATTTTTTTTTTTTACAATTCTTTACTTTGATATTGATAAATTACCAATTGTCACAAAAGTTTAAACGGTTAGGAAATGGGAAATTTAATTACTTGACCATTATTTTCACACTCTCTCTTACATGTGAACCGTATTCTCTCTTGATAATTGGGGTCCAACATGAGATTTCTTAAAATTTTTAAATGAGTGGTAGAGTGGAGACAGGCTTCAAACTTAAGACCATGATGAATTATTGATTATCCCAAAAACTTAAGTTATTAGGACATTGTGACTTTAGTTGTCTGATTAATATTCTACCAGACACAATATTATGATTTCAAAAATGGTGCAGGAGCAGCACTACTGATGAAAGAGTTTTACTTTAAGATCTTCTTTAATTGGCCTTTTCTATAGTTTATCTCTAGAAATGTGCAATGTTGTATCCTTGGGTATTGGGACTCAAGTATTAGTTATAAGTCTCCTAGGTTTTGCTATGGAAGCTCTCTCCTCCTCATGTGTGGTGTGAACTTCCCTTTTTACTCCCACCATGAATTTTGAATGCTTCTGTATAATTCTAAAATTTACTTAGGTAACATATTTTCTGCAACAGTGGTGTTCATCGTTGAAAGTGATAAAGGTATGATTCAGTCTTAGTCTTTCTTTTATGTTATCTAGATAATAAAATTAAATGTTTTCTTTTTGTTTTTTCATGCATTTAAAAGGCCACATACTTGAATCTACTTTGGCATGATATTATACATATATATATATATATATATATATGTATTGTATATATATGTATGTATGTATGTATGTATGTACTTTTTTTTCCTTACAAATAGCTCTGTTAAGTGCCTAATCTTAAATAAAAATAATGTGAGAATAACTAAACTCATGTTCAATCACTTCAGGTGTTGGATGACAGTGTGATTTGCACACAAGCGAGAAAACAACTTGGATCTTGGGTACAATCATTTTCTCTTTGCATCCACTTAATTAACTAATTAGATAAAATAGTTATGAAAATCACAATTTCCTCTTATTCCATTGTCTAATTTTTGTTGTTTGAGCATTTAATTCCTGATTTTTTGTTTTGAATAATCCTTAATAGGTTGTTGCTGTTGCACTAAAGTGTAAAACAACCTAGGCACAATTTGACAACATGGCCACCAGGTAATGCCTTAGGCCGTGTAACATCTAATATTATCATTTTTTTTTTTTTTTTTTGGTGGTGAATGTGAGAGCATGTTTATTTTAGGTAGGGATTTCATCTGATGTAGCAGCAACCGGGTCTTGGTGATAGAAAATTCATTGTTTTGCTATAAGTCTTATTGCCTTCTTCAAATTAATATAGAATCTCTATATCATGTTATTATATTATGATAATCAGTTTAGCATATTTTAATTGAAGTTTCACTTCAAAATCCCTTTGAATATGCTTATGATGACTCCCTTTGTACTCCTACTAATGGTAACATTGATTTTCAGACGATATATGGGGTTCCAGCAGGAAGGGTATAAGATATAGCCAGAGATTTGAGTTTTGCATTTGCTAGAGACTCTGCTTTGAGTTTGTTGGCAAGAAAAAGGGAAGGGTAGCCAGGGTTCATGGGGTTTTGGATGGTTCACTGACTACATTGTTCAATTCCAAAGCCAAAGGAGTTGATGGATTTAGCAATTTTTGGAGAAGATTAATATGAACTAATTGTATTTGATTGATGACAATATAGACTTCATTATTATTCTTGTTTCTTTTTCAACATGCGGTTTAGTGGCTTGATGAAAGTACAAATTAAAAAAAAATCATGAATCTAAATATTTATGAGGATTGAAAAAATTAACTTAGGGAAAATAGTTTGTTTCCCATTGCTTTAAGTTTTACATTTAGTTTGCTTTAAAAATGTCCAATAGCATCACTTAAATAATAAAATGCAATATATATTTTTATTGTTTTATCTAATTCTATCCTCCTTGTGATAAACCCAAAAAGACAAAAAAGAAATTAACCAATAGTATCACTATAATTAACCATTCCCATGTGGTAATACCAAAATACAATATATACGAGTTTATTAATATAAAATATATATACTGCTAAGTTTTGTTAATTAAATTTTCTAGTTAATAATATGAATTTAGACTTAATTGAAACTTTTAAATATGAATAAATTTATGATTAATAATATATCAATTCCCGTGCGGTAGCATGGGGCTACATACTAGTTAAATTAATGAGTTGTCAGGGGAAAATCTTTAATAGATAACATCTCTCACTTGATTAGTTAGAGTTTCACTTATAAACTAGTTAGGCGAATGGCTTCAATTCTCGAAGGTCAAGGGACTACATTATGGTTCAATTTTTATACCAAACTATTTGGTATATATGGTGCTTGAGCCATCTGGCTCTACCCATAATTTTTCCTTTTTCCTTTCTGTTTTTTGTTTTTATTTTATTATTAGCAGATATCTCGTCTAACCTGTGTCATTTATTACCATGGCCAGTAATACGGCCTTACAAGGATGCTAATGAAAAAATAAAAGAAAAAAGAAAAAAATCGACCAGTGTCATGTATAAATTTAAGATAGAAGACTGATCTCAGATTATAAGTGAAACTCCACCTTTTTTTTGTTCGAAAGATTAATTAATTAAGTGATTTATGCAATTATTCCATATCACAGATTATCATAAAGTATACCGTATGTAAGAGAAGCTCCAGACTTTTTAAAGAAATCATGTACATATATAATCATATTTCATATGGGTAATCATATGAATAACACTCCAAGTGACACTGAAAAGTATTAATTGAAGAATGAATCTAGAATAATGGAAAATAATACATGAGAATCCTCCCTGAGACAACAAATACACATAAACCTAGTCGCGCCTTTAAAAGAACTTACATATATAAAACCAAGGCAAATAGGTTCCCACCACACATTTAAAAAACGCTTCAAATAGTGGTACAGAACCATCCAATGATGAAGCTAGAAGGAAGATGAAAGGGAATTTGGCATATCAGGGACTAGTGATTCAATTTGATGGTGGTGGGGAGAAGAAAGGAATGGTTGGAATGGTGGGGATTGAAGGGATTGTGGTTGGGATGGTGGGCAATGGAGTAGCAGCAGGTAGAGGGGGTAGTGTCACCTTGGGAACTGTAGGGGTGGTTGGGGAAGTTGGATTTGGCAAAGGTGGAATCTGGGTGCTTGGCAATGGTGGCAAAGTGGACTTTGGTAGAGTTGGCAATGGTGGCAATGTGGGCTTTGGCAGAGGTGGTTGAGTTGGCAAAGTTGGCAATGGCGTGCTAGGCAGTGGTGGCAATGTGGCTTGAGGCAGTGTTGGCACTGAGGGCAATGGAGGCAATGTGGACTTGGGCAAACTTGGGATTGTAGGCAATGTCAATGCCGGAGGGGGAGCGGCTGTTGTGTCCAAAAGCTGGCGCGCTGCAAGGCTTACATTGGCGGTTGCGAGCGAAAATGCTACGACCAAAGACACAACGAAACAATAGTTGGAAAATGCCATGGTTTGGTCTGAGAAGAAGATTTGAGAAGCTGCTTCGCTTTTAGTATTGGCTAGATCGATGTTCTTGATTGAAAAAACCATGTACTGCATGGTTATTTATAGTGGGAAAATGTTGAAGGATTCTGAGGATTAAAGCATCAATATGAGTTTGATGGAATGTGGTTGAAGGAAGTACGAATAAACCTTAGTTAGTTCACCTAGCAAACTAGATTAGTTGTTTGTTCAAAAATTATTAGCCAACCTAAAATGATACAATTGACTTGTGGGAGCTTATAGGAAAACAAATCTACCTGATTATATGCTGTGACTTATCACACCTTTTGTTTTAGGGCCGTTAGGAATGTTCAAAAGAATAATTGAACAAAAAATAGAAGCAAGAGATATCATAGGACACCATTGAATTCACTTGTGGATAATGCTGGGAAGTTCAATTGGCTTAACGTGTTGCTTTAGATAAAGAATAACTTATATTTGACCAAATTTTCTTGCCACACATGTAGATAATGATAATTTATACTTGTAGAAGGTTTGAAATTAGGTCTTAGGAATTTTATGCTATATATGATGAAATTTGTAAGGTAAATTGTATTTTTGATCCCTCACATAGTGAGATCTATTTGATTTTGGTTTTTAATTTTAAAAAGTTTTAATTTAGTTTTCTCAAATTTTTTAATTTTACTATTTAGTCCCTCCATCTATTTCTCTTTTAACGAAATGTTTAAACACCCTATGGGTCCGTTTGGTTGGAGGAGTGGAAAAGTGGGAGGATGGAAAAGTGGGAGGATAGAAAATATTTAATTTTCTCTTGTGTGTGTTTGGTTGGAGGGATGGAAAAGTGGGAGGATGAAAAATTCTTTTGTTTGGTTGAAAAAAAAAGTGAGAGGATAGAAAAAGTAGTTTATATAAATTGACTATTATACCCTTGTTACATAATAGGTAAAAAATAGATTTATTTGTACTCGTTAAATAATATAAAATTTACCAACAATTATATTTTTCAATAAAAAGTGTTACGTTCACAATATTTTTCACAATACTTTCACAACAAAATTTATGTGAAAAGTTGTTACTAGTTATAATTTGAACTCACCATTGAAATTATTTTTTTTACTCACCAATATTAACTAATAACAATCTGTTTCTTAAAATTTATTGTAAAAATATTGTAGTAACATTTCTCAATTAGGATTTTTTATGCTTTATATTATTTCTCTTTTCTCCCTTTTCATTTCATCCATACATTTTTGTTTTTGTTTTTGTTTTTTTTTTTTTTTTTCTACACTATCTCCTCCACACGTTGTTATCTCTATCCCCACCCCCTTCTTTTTCTTTTTCTTTTTCTCCACACATGGGCTTCCAGCAAATCATCCATCACTCTCATTCTCTCTTTCTTTTCTCCAGCTTGCTCTCTCTGTGTTTTTTTTTTTTTTTCCTCCATACCCATTGGCAAAGGAGGACTTGGGTGCTCGACTCATAGTCATGTGGGCTTTGTAATTGGATTCTTGATGGCTCCTTTTTCTCCCACATTCAAGAAGTTCTTTCTCTCTTTTTTTTCTACAGCTCTCGGTCTCTTTTTTTTTTTTACTTGATTCCAGAATAGTCTTTGTGGTTGTGAGGAGAGTAAGTGGAGAGGGCATTTGTGTAATTCCACGGTAAAGTTTTCTCTCCACAGTTTTCCTCCCGATTTGGGAGGAAAAAAATTGGTGGGCCTGGGAGGAAAATTTTCTCCCTGTTTTCCATCTTCTCTGATTTTCTTTGCTTCCTAAACAATGGAAAACATTGTTTCCACACCATTTTCCACCCATTGTTTTCCAACCTCCCAATAATCCCTCCAACCAAACATAGTGTATATGTCATTGACTAATTTGAACCAACCCTATATTTAAGGTTTAAATTGAAATTAACCCCATGTTTTGAGGAAAAATGCAAGTAAGAAATGGATGGAAAATAGATGAAGTGACAAAATTATTCACTTCTTACAATTTGAGGGATTGAATTACAATTTAAAAAAAAAAAAATTAAGGGACCAAAATTGCACAAAACCTATATCTATGGGACTAAAAATACAATTTACCTAAATTTATAAATAACTAACAATATGTTCATGCGATATATACATAAAAATTAAAAATTATGTAATTTTATGAAAATATTTTACTAATATAATAATAATGTATCAATAAAATTGATAGTGAAAAAAAAAATTCAAAATTACATGATTGAACTATACCCTTTAAGACAATTTTTTTATTATTATTAAAACCAAATAATGTTGTAGATGATTTAGATAAATATTATATTTCTTAGGATGAAGATTTGATTAGAACTAAAAATTGTAGTTGATGATTTATATAAATATTGATTTTCTTTTAAATCTATTGAAAGTTTGAAGAAGAGAGTTTTAATTGTCGATAGTATTTTAAATTTCTTAAAATTTTGTTAAGAAATTTACAGTCAGAGTAAACTATTCTAATAATTAGTATTTAAATTCATCAAAAAGCAAAGATTTTAATAATTATAAACCACATAACAAAATATAGTTTACAATGTGTCATGTAGTAAGGACATATTTTATATACTGTAATGGTTATTACAAAGTAATATAAATTAATATTACAAAAAATACAAGAAGTTAGAATGAATAATTATTGTTATTCATTCATTTGGTAATCCATTATGAGAAGTGTGGGGACGCAGGCCCAAATACCCTTTGGGCCTTAGGCCTTGTCCGACGAGGCACAATGGACCGAGAATAGGTCAATAGCAAGAAAGACATAATACTTCAAACTTCACGAGCAAACTATGACCGTAATGGCTGGGAGAGGTTGTTCAAGGAGGAATGTCCCCTCAACTAAACGTAACGAAGATCAAGATGTGCCTCCTGTCATCTAGGCTAACGTTCCATGAGGTTCTATTGATAAAGACATGCACTATGAACGTACTAGAAGAAAGGGAGCTAGGAAATATTTAAGAAAAAGCTGCTGCCACTGCATTGAATGCTCTGCAGCTAACTTTCTAGCCATATTTATGTGAAGAAGACCCCTGAATAGTGCTGCCTTGACTACCCCAATTTACAGAGGGTCAGAGAGGGTGTTTGATGGGACAAGCTACAATGACTCCACCCCACCTGTGTAGATATTGTCCACTTTGGGGCCTCATACCCCTTACGGTTTTGTTCTCCCTCAAAGCACACAGTAGTGGGAGAAAAGGCCTCTACACATTGAAGAGAGGTCATTTCTTATAAACACATTCTCATGTGCTTCCCTAGGTGATGTGGGATTTCATGGAATGAAAGACCCCCATTTTTTGGGTTATTACAATCCACCCCCCTTACAGGCACATGTGTCCTCGCATGTGGGTCCCACACTTCTGGCTAGGGCATGTCTCTGATACCATCTGTAACGGCCCCACCCCAATTGTGTAGATATTGTCCACTTTGGGACCTCATACCCCTCACGATTTTGTTTTTCTCCAAAGCATACAGCAGTGGAAAAAAAAAGGTCTCTACACATTGAAGGGAGATCATTTCTTATAAACACATTCCCATGTGCTTCCCTAGGCGATGTGAGATTCTATGGAATGCAAAACCCTCCTTTTTTGGGTCACTACAATCCATCCCCCTTACAAGTACATGTGTCCTCGCGTGTGGGACCCACACTTCCGGGTAGGGCATGGCTCTGATACCATCTGCAATGACCCCACCCCACCCATGTAGATGTTGTGTGCTTTGGGGCCTCATACCCCTCAGGGTTTTGTTCTCCCCTAAAGTACACAGCAGTGGGGGAAAAGACCTCTACACATTGAAGGGAGGTCATTCCTTATAAACACATTCCCATGTGCTTCCCTAGGCGATGTGGGATTCCCTAGTCAATCTTCATTTCTTTTGTCATCTGAGCCTATTTTACTTGTTGTCTGATTCGTTAGGGCCCAGTTTTCCAATCCACTCTCTACAGATTCATTGTATTGGGTTTTTTGAGCTTAAGTTCATTAAGCCTTTGAGCTTGAGATACCAATTGCGTCCTTAAAAGAAGGTGGTGGAATCACATCATATATGTATCAAATTTCCTTAAATACAGTTTAAAAATAATTATATAATCAATATTATGTTTTGCAAATTAAAATATTCATAAATATATTAAAAAAAAATTGATAACATCTTAGGGCAATATTGATATAGTTTGTCATACCAATATAGTAATTAGTTAAAAGTCGTAGTATTTGGTTTTGTAGTTGGGAAATTAGAAGGTGAAAGTGGTGGTTTTAGCCATAAGGGGAAAGATTCATCAATCATACAGACTTGACTAGTGTCACGAAAAAGTTATAAATTAATGTCAACTCTATTAGAAAGATGTAAAGTTTGTTGGACATTTAATCTCACAGAAGCCAATTTACAATGGTGAGAAATCGAAAGAAAACAAAATGGACATGTATAATTTTCTAGTTTAGGCCCTTTAGGGTTTTGTGTCGTCTTATGAAGGGGTTATAATGCAAGTAAGTAGCTTTGTAACTTGTAAGTTCTGGTTTTATTAATTTGATCTTTAGTTGCTAAGTTTACCTTTTTGGTTTAGACAATGGCATTGTTAGTTTAAATTTCATCATTTCGCAAATTAAATAAAATTGTTTTATTATTCGCATCATAGCAAAGTAATATTCTTAGCTAAGGGAGAGGAAGAGAAAAACAAACTCTTCAAAATCTGTACCCTCTAGCAAGTAATACATAGACTGACTTATAACTAGAGACAACACATACAGATACATTAGTAACAACTAGCAACAAACCAGGATCAAAGCACCCGTAAGACTCCATCATATATCTAAGGCTCATTTATTTATTGTAGAAGTAAATGCATAACCATAACATGGCTGCTTATGAGTGAAAGCAGTGCTTATTGGGTTGGCAGTGTTTGGGCCTGTTGGCTTAGACGGGACTTATGGGATGCTTGGTATGAGTGGCTTTGCTAGCTTTGGCCCTATGGGTTGACTAATTGGAAGCTGTGTGTTTTTGGTATGTGGTGGGTGTTTGGCAACCGTGGCAATGTTGATTCAAATGGGAACATTATGGATGCTTGGTAAGAGTGGTCCTTTAGGTAGTATACAAGATAAGTGTACTGACAATAATGGGAACAGTGTGGTACTGTGGTATGCGTATGTGACACTGTGGTTACTGGCCGTGTTGGTGAAGAGGGTATTTGGGTGCTTGGCAATGTTGCTGGCATCTTGGGCTTTGGTAGAGTCCGAAACACAGGCAATCCAACATCGGGAAACTTCGGTTGGATCAGAGGTGGGATTGTAGATTGTATCAGTGCTGGGGTTGAACTTGAAACTGCACCTGTGTCCAAAAGGTGGCGAGCTGCTAGGCTCGTATCGGTGCTTGACAGTGACAATGCTAAAACCAAAGAGAAGGCGAAGATATGCTCAAAAAGCCACAGCTGAAAGAAGCAGAGAGTTGAGAGTTAGGGGCAAGTTCTAGCTAGTTAGTTTTTTTGTGAAGAGCAGCATGTACCAATTGAGTTTTTATAGGGAAAATATGTTTAGAAATCAAGGATTTGGAGCCAGACTCCAACATGATGAGTTGTTGCTGGGGACAATTATGAAAAACATTGGTCACATAATTAGCCTCTCTCACTGATTTGTTGCAGTTTCACATATCAACTAAGTTAGACAAATAGCTTCAATTCATGGTGGCCACGATTCATCTATAGGCCTATGGGTTATTGAATGAAATCCGGACCAACAAAATTTTCATGGGAGGCTCCATCTTAGTTCAATAATATTATACTTGGACTCTGGCCATTTGGTCTGGAGCTTGAGCCATTTGACTTTCTACCATTTTTTTTTTCTTTTTGGTTGGGAGAGAACTCGTGTAACCTGTATCATATGGTATATTCGGCCAGTAATATGGCCTTACAACTTACAAGCGTACTAAAGAAAAAAATACAACAGAAAATAACCGCTACAACGTGAGCTACCAATATCAAAAAATCTGGCAAGAAGAACAGTGGGCTAGCTGGCGGGGGTGGTGGGGGGCCTACAGGAGCCCAGGCCCCAACCAAAAAAAAAAAAAAAAAATTTAAATGCCATGCCCAACTATACCCAGCCCAGCCCTAAGCCCACACTGAGAGAGAGAGAGAGAGAGAGAGAGTAGGGTTTGTACAGAATATATAATAGTGTTTGTTTGTTTGACACTTTGAATGTTTATTAAATTCAATTATAAATGATTTCTAAGATTTAAAAGAATATTGAGTTCGCTTTTCATAAATGATTTTATTGTAATATATTAATAAATAAAAGTGTTTTTGTCTTTGTCTTTGTCTTTGTCGTGATTGGGTTGTAATGTATTATAAAATAATAATTTTGTGTCTTTGTTTTTATTGATAGTTTGTTAATATTAAATAGATGCTTGTATGAAAATTTATTTTTAATTTCTCATATTTTGGTCTCCAAACTCGAAATCTTGACTCTGATCCTTAACAATGATACTTCGATTTACTATTGGCTTCCAACATAAAAGTCCAAGAGCCTTAAAGAAGATGAGGTTGTTGATGGGATGTTGGGTTGGCCAAATTGGAAATTGTCTACGGTTCTATTAATGGTAGCCAGATACGAAAGATTGCAGTTTAGTAATCAAATTCCAAAATCCTTTCGTCTTAAAAAATTTATGTTTCAATTATCTCACTTTAAATGGTACAATTAAAAGCCCTTTTTATGTTTATTACAGGTGCACAATTGAACTAGAGAACTAATGTGATATATTTGTCATGTTTCTTTTCATGAGAATCAGAATCAGTATTAGCATCTCCAACTGCCTGTGAGATGGCGTGTTAATTCTGTTGTCAAAAAAAAAAGAAAAAAAGAATCAGTATTAACATTATCTTCTTTGTAACCGTAATCATCTTCATATAGATGGACCAGCCTATATAGTGGCATTGTTTGGGATGGAAGTTTTTGCACTTCTATTATTTAAATTTTCAGAGGCATAAGGTATAGCATATTAATCCAAGTCATACTGAAATGAGTATGTATTAACTCTACAATGACAAATACAAACAAATACTATTACAATTATTAAAAAAAGAAGAAGATAAACATGGCTATAATAATCCAAAGTCATACTGAAATAAGTAAAGAATAACTCTACAATGACAATACAAACAAATACTATTACAAAGTACAAACCCCCTTCAGCCTATAAATACTCAAATATATAGAGACAAAGCAGGCTCTAAGCCTCCAACACACTCGAGAAAAGCTTCAAGAAGCCCAGCAAACTAGGAGAAAGTGATTGGCCCAATGGGCTGCAGTGCTTCAATTAAGGACAAGTAGATCAGTTTGATGGGGGTGGGGAGAAGAAAGGAATGGTAGGGATTGATGGGATTGTTGTGGGGATGGTGGGCAATGGAGTGGCTGGCAGAGGAGGAAGAGTCACCTTAGGAACTGTTGGCAAAGTTGGATTTGGTAAGGAGGGGATTTGGGTGCTTGGCAATGGAGGCAATGTGGTCCTTGGCAGAGTTGGTTGAGTTGGCAAAGCTGGCAATGGAGTGCTAGGCAGTGGTGGCAATGTGGCTTGAGGCAGTGTTGGCACTGAGGGCAATGGAGGCAATGTTGGCAGAGAAGGAATTTTAGGCAGCGTCAACGCTGGGGGTGGAGCTGCATGCGTTTGCAATAGTTGACGAGCTGCCAAGCTCATATTAATGCTTGACAAAGACAGTGTTACAATTAAAGCCAACATGAAAACATGCTTGCAACTAGCCATTGTTTGATAGGATTAGAGAGACCTAGCTAGTCTTATCTGAATATATATGGGGAACTTCTATTTCTGTTATGAGTTGAAAGCATGAAATTCTAATTGGCATTTATAGAGTGAAATGTTGAAGGGTTCCAAGTGTTTGATGAGATGTTGTTGGGGATGCATATGTGAGAAGCTCGGGTTAGTTCACCTTCTCAACAAGACTTGAAGCCTGTTCAAATTCCAACCTACCAAGATAGCTTAACTAAAACAATGTGCTGTGGAAACCAATTTTGAGATGTAATATGACTCTTTAGCATTCCACACGCCTGATATAACTAAGTATTTGGTACATTTTAGAATCTAAGGAAAGTATAAATTAGTATTACTTTTTTTTTTTTTTGAAGTGATAAATTATTATTACTTATTAATTGTATTAGTCTCTAGTTTCATAATAATACTAATGCCAAAAGTTTCTGAATTCCGATTTAGATGCCTTTGTTAAATTTGCAGCAGAATTATTAATTAATTATAATATTATCAACTTATTTCAAATATTATGTGATGCACAAAATAATTATATTTTACCGTATTTCAAAATGCACCAAATCATAAAGTAAATAGATGTAAGGTTTACTCGTGATAAGATCTGTATTTCCAAGCTGATAAGCTCTTTGGATCACAAGACTTGACAAAGAACAAAGATATTTCTCTAAAGGTACCAGGTTTACTCATGAATACATAGATTGTGTCCTCATTTTCTCTACTAAAAAACCATACAAAGTGGAGTTCATAGAGGCACACATAGGGCTTAAGTAATGGGGAAAAAAACTAATGCAAAAAACATATAGAAACAGAGTCAGAGAACAAATCTCTCAATTGCGGTCCTTGCCTAAGCATGCTTGAATGAGCCTCTTCAATCAGCTAGCCTTTGATTTTTCTTTTAAGTAGAGAATTTGATCATGAATAAAATACATCAGTACCCCAATTTGATTACAAGTAAAAATCATCGAATTGGATAGTACTAAAAATCTAGCACTTTCCTTTTTTAAATCATTATTTTCCCTCCTTATCCACATGCATTTCTCTATTAATTAGTTAAAAATCCCACATTTAGAAATGTGAGCAATAAAATAAGGGAAAGTCCAATAAAAAAAAATCTAGAGTTTGCCCCATATGACAATCTAAACATTTTGGTCATGTATATATTAAAAACCATACAGTAATTTGTTAACATTAACCACCCAATTTCACAACAAAGCCATGCATCAAACAATTTCTCTCTCTCTCTCTCTCTCTCTCTCTCTCTCTCTCTCTCTCTCTCTCTCTCTCTCTCTCTCTCTCTCTCTCTCTCTCTCAACACTAAAATCAATTTTAAAATTTGATTTCAATTTTCTTCACCGTGTATCGCCTTGCCTAAGTTAAAGTAAAACTCATTCTTTTCTTTTTTTTTTTTTCCCTAAAAAAATGAACAATTAATTTTCATATGTTTTTCTTAAAACTTTTCACATAAACCATGATCTTTAATTCTCTATATTGTAATATATTTTATGGTGGAACTTTTTTTGTTTAGAATTTTTTGTGGAACTTAAGTATAATTTTTTTTTCCCCAACCAAACCAAGATTAAAACTAGGGGAAGGGGGTAGAGAGAGCTTGAACTCTGACATAGGCCAAAGACTAAAGCCCGAGAAGCATATCCAGGAAATCAAACCAGCCTAGGATACAAGTAGGGACGAAAGGGCTCGTCGACGAAGAAAGACTAGCTGGGGTCCCTAACCTAAAAAACCAAGGTGGCAACCCTCCCGGGGATCATATCTGAGGTAGTCCCTTGTGGGCTGCTTCTCAAGGTCACCATGACACCTTGGATAGTGACTTATTCCCTTGACGATGGCTATTCTCCTTTCACCTCTCCCCCGAGAGACATGTTGAAGAGGATACAGAATCCAACGAAACAGTCACTTCTGCATTAATTAATGCAATCCCCTATCTAATGTCTGCCACATTAAATGCTGAATGACTGACTTGAACAGTGAAAGTCCTCCCCCCCTCAAAAGTCCTACTTCATAATTAGAAGATGATAGAGTAAGGGGGTGATATGACAAGTATCCCCCAAATCCAGTTGGGGCCAAGCCAGTTGGGGAGAGAAAAGAAGAGGAAGACATCTATAGAAAGGGGAGGAGGGTAAGTAGAAAGGGGTTTAGAAAAATTGGAAAGAGAAAGCTTAGGCAAGAACAAGAAAGAGAAAGAAAAGCTAGAAAGTTTGTTTCAAGTATTTTTAGTCTTAGATCCCTTCTTATGTACCTTAGGAAAATTGTCCCGGCATGTATAAGAGCTTGATTAATTTGATCATTTACATCTTTATCTTGTTGCTTTGACCTCCCATTGTGGATTACTTTTTCCCATCTTTTAGAAATTAGTTGTGTAGGTCAAATAGTAGCTTCATTGTTCTTGTGTTGGTTGTTTTTGACCCCCACAAAAACCATAGCATAATGACTATTTCATCATCAAGTTATGTGTTGAATTCATTTTGCTCGGACATTTTGAGGCTATTGAGTTATTATATTGTTAAGTGAAGTTACAATAGTGCTTCTAACAACTTATATTTTGTTTTTCTACACTTTAAAATTTAATTTATTCTTTTATATTGTAAAGTTCTTTTTAATGTTATTTTCATTGTAAATGTCTAATAGAAATATCAATCTTGATCTTAAAAAAATGAAAACAAAAAAAGTGAAAGGGAAGTGTAGAAAGAAGAAATTCATAAAAATAAAAATAAAATAAAAGTTAAAAAATAAGGAAATAATACAATAGAAAGATAATTATAACAATTCTTAATTGTTTAAAAAGATTTTTTTTTCCAAATGCATGTGTTACATAATTTTATTGAAAATTCTTGTTACAAATTTTTTAAGGAAAACATTTATCAAATTTAAAATTGACAAAATCCCATTTAAGATCACTTATGTCTTCTAAGATTAAATTGGTTAATCTTATTATCATTTTTTTTGGAAAACCTTATTATCATATTAAACATGAGAATTTAGTAGAAGTTAAATAAAAAAACTTAATTAATTAATTTTGCATCTCATAAGATAAGAAATATGAATTTTAAATTTGGGGGTGGCCAAATATGAGTTACATAATTACATCCCAATTTCCAAAATGATTCACAAATTATTTATTTATTTATTTATTTATTATTATTTAAAACTCACATTTGACCATCTTATGAGAATCCCACATTCCATTCCCCAAAATGATCTCCAATTATGCCACCAACTCTAGAGGGGCTTGAGATCATTTTGGAAATTGGAACATAGGATTCTCATGCAAATCATACATCTAGCTTATTCGCCAAATTGGGAACTATTCAGGATGGATTATCCCTTACTTGGGAGTCAAGTTATTATAATCTCATATTCAAAACTTACTCTATTTAGGTATTTTAACTTTCTTACTTGTGCTTTTATTTCTCATTTGTCAAATAATGTTTTAATTACTGATTGCTAGAATGTATATTCTTGCCAGACCTTGGCAAATTTCAATCCAACACATCTACCGTGAAGCAAATAAAAGTGTCTTCACTCTAACTATTCCGGGGTCATCTATTTGTCAAACCTTTTGTCTATATTGGACTTGTCCATCATATTTGTATTTTGTGTATTTTTGGGGAAGTCCAAAAAAATAATTACTCCTAAACTAGTGTAATATGTTTATCTTATACTATTTTATTAAATAAACTTTATCTCTTTTTTTGTGTTGGGGAGGAGGAAGAGAAGAAGATAGAAAGGACCATTATTAGAATAAATAAGAAATCATATTGTAAGGGAAAGCATGACAATAACAATCTGAATGACACTATTTGAGTAAAGAATGAGTCTATAATGACAAATACAAACGAGTACTATCATAGACCCACTGGTTCCTTTTAACACAAATATCGAAGCAAGGCAGGCTCCAACAAACTCGAGAAACTCTTCAAGAAGCGATGCAAACATACGGCCATCCCAAAATGGGAGGAGAGCGAATGCCTGAATGGTCTTGTGGCAGCAGCGTTTCAAGGACCACTAGTTCAGTTTGATGGGGGTGGGGAGAAGAAGGGAATTGTTGGAATTGTAGGAATTGGCGGGATTGTTGTAGGGATGGTGGGCAATGGAGTCGCTGGCAAAGGAGGAAGAGTTGTTGGCAAAGTTGGATTTGGTAAGGAGGGGATTTGGGTGCTTGGCAATGGTGGCAACGTGGACTTTGGCAGAGTTGGTTGAGTTGGCAGTGATGGCAATGGTGGCTGTGTGGTAGTTGGCAGTGTTGGCAATGGCGTGCTAGGCAGTGGTGGCAATGTGGCTTGAGGCAGTGTTGGCACTGAAGGCAATGGAGGCAATGTTGGCAGAGATGGAGCTGCAGGCGTTTGCAATAGTTGACGAGCAGCCAAGCTCATATTAATGCTTGACAAAGACAATGTTACAATTAAAGCCAAAATGAAAACATGCTTGCAACTAGCCATTGTTTGATAGGATCAGAGAGACCTAGCTAGTCTTTTCTGAATATATATATATATATATATATATGGGTAACTTCTATTTCTGTTATGAGTAAGTGTTTAAGGCAGGAAATTTGAATTGGCATTTATAGAGTGGAATGTGAAGGGTACGTTCCAAGTGTTTGATGAGATGTAGTTGGGAATGCATCAGCGAAGTTCTGGTTAGTTCACCATCTGATCAACTAGACTTAAAGACTGTTTAAATTCCAACCTACCTACCCTCTCATGTTATAGCTAAACAAAAATAATCTGTTTCGGAAACCAATTTTGAGAATTATATATATATATATATATATGACTCATCAGCATTGGACACACCAGCATAATGCAAATATATATATATATATATATAAATAAATCAACAAAGTTGGCAAGGGATGGACTATCAAGTAATCAACTTATTATGAGAATGGACTATCTGATGCATTTCAGACTTACAAGCTTATGCCTCTTGCTTAGTATCATTTTTCAAAACTAAAGTGGCATGAAAGCCAATCTAAACCGCCTAGCAGGTTTCATCTTAACTGATTCTCTCAAGAATTGAACCTAAATCCCAAACGACAGTTGGGAAATTGCCTCAAATTCCAATTGTAACTTGGAAAATCAATTAGGTTTTTTAGTTGAAGAAGGAAAAATGAATTTGGGTTACTTTGTTACAGAAGATAAGGCTATACCTTTGTGTGAAAGGAAGTCTATTCCTTGTTAAAAAGGTAATGTGTTCATATTCTAAGAGAAAATAGGCTCCTTGTTAAAGAGGTAATGTATTCCTAGTCCAAGAGGGAATAGCAAAAGCGTCTTATAAATAGATAATGTTACAAAGAATTTGATGGCTTTGACCCAAGGGTCCCCCCTATGGGTTGAGGGAAAATAAAGCGTGAAACCAAGAGAGAGAAAATGAATTTTCACTTGGGAGGAATGCAAGAGGAAGGAGAGAGTAAGGTATTGCCGCCTTCAAGAAGATAGCCAATGAGGAGAGAACAAAGGGTTGCCACCTTCCAGAAGATAGCCAAGGAGGAGAGAGAAAAGTGTTGTTGCCTTTGAAAGAGATAATTAGTGTATGTGTGTGTGAGCAAAGAAAAATAAGAGAGATTTCTTTACCTGTGAGACATACACAAGAATTATTATAATTGATTTGATAATAGTGAAATTATTCAGAGTTTGTCCCGTGGTTTTTTCCCTTCAAGAGAAAGGATTTTTCATGTAAATATTTGTGTTCTTGTGTGTGATTGCTATTTTGGATTGCTAATATTTGTGAGAATATTATTTGGGACCCAACAACGACCACATCTTATCTCACAATACCTTTACCAAATTCCTCTTATGAAATTCAAATTTGTCTCCATCCTTAAACCCATATTGACATCAAGCACAATGAGAAATTCAGCTGTAGAAGATAAATCAATGGTAGAAGGACTGAGTTGAATTGAATAATAATAATAATATATATATATATATATATATATATATATATATATATATATATATATATATATTGGTTTTTGAAAGGAATTGAATAATTACACAACATTTTAAAAGTACAAAAATGACATACACCCCACAATTATGGTATCCACTCCAATGTGAGAATTGTTGTATCCTTGTTGAGATATTGTATCAGTAGAAAGTCTAATTGTAGATCATTGTTAGAACTTATATAGAATACTATGGATATGTTTGGATAGAACTTATTTTGTTGAAATTGAAAACACTGTAGCGAAATAATTTTTAAATGTGTGAATAGTATTGTGGGACCCATTTTTAATGAAAAAGTTTCTAAAAAGTGTAATTTGTGGGACCCGTAAACAGTACACGGGAGCACTATTCACAGTTGACTTGTCAACAATTGCGGGTTGAACAAAAAAAAAAGAAAAAAAAAGAAAGAGAAAACGCGTGAAATGTGAAACACAACTGTGGACGTGGAATCCAAACACATACTATAACTCTACAATGACAACCTATTTAGGCACCCTCTATGATTATGATTGTAGTATAAATTAGTTAATAATCTGTGCAATGCAAGAAAATGTTTAACAAAATATCCATTTTTTTTATTGTATAAATATTAAAATTTGATAATTATGGTAATTATTAATAGGTATTTGTAATGATTGATGGAGATATCGCATATCGATAGGAGAAGTTAGAGCGACTATGGGCCATAAGACCAACGTGATAGTGAAGCCAACGGGTCCTACGTAACCATGCGTGGTCCCCATGCATGCTCATATATGGAAATACCTTGCACATCATGTATTCGGATTTTATCACATTCATGTGTCTTTCTCATATGGAAAGGCACCCTGGAATCATAAAAACCCTAACACCAAATACCCTCCGCAATGAAAGATCCCTACTTCTAAGGGATATCGATTCACGACTCACCACTATCTAAGCGCTAGACCCCCTCTTTCCTCAGGTATGCAAAAAATCCCTAGCTCTCTCATTACAAAGTTGTTAGAGATTTTTCATTCACTAACTTGACTTTTGGAGGGTTCTTGGCCAGTACCACATTAGTGCCTTTTGTTTGGTCCATTTTTTCTTATTCCACAGGTACCCATTGGGGCGCTTTGGAGCTTACAACTCACTAACAATTTCAGCACATCATCAATGATTGCGGCATTTATTCATCTAAATATGAAATTTGATAATTATGATAATTATTAGTGCCTATTTATTATGATTGTGTGTGTATATAGAACTATTTATTCCAAAATTTGTAGAAAAAAATCCCTTGACAAGATTCAAGTGGAGGGGTTCAAATATAGAATAGAATTTAAATCCATTAAAAATATATTTTTTGACCCTCAAAAAAGAATTAAAAATATATTTTAGAATAATGACCTATAAAACTGTTAGATCTCAAAAATTTATGTCAAAATATAATTAGGTCAATTAAAAGTCAATCATTTTCAATTTTATATAGGCTAGTTGTAGACTTGCATGATGCACAAACAAAAAAATGGCAATTTATTTTTTTGTTAAGTGAAAAATATTTATTAAAAAAGTAAATGAGACTTATAAATGTTAGTATCAAACTTTTCTTAAAATGATGTGATTATTTTATAAAAGATCATATTTTTCAAATTAAAACATTCATAAATATAAAAAAAAATATTGATAACATCTTAGTGCAATATTGATATAGTTTGTCACAACAATATAGTAATTAGTTGAAAGTAGTACTATTTGGTTTTGTAGTTGGGTGATTAGAAGGTGAAAGTAGTGGTTTTAGCCATATGGGGAAAGATTCATCAATCATTCGAACTTGACCAGTCTCATGAAAAAGTTATTCATTAATGTCTACTCCATTGGAAGTTGTAAAGTTTGTTGGACATTTAATCTCACAGAAGCCAATTTACAATGGCGAGAAATCGAGAGAAAACAAAGTGGACTAGTATAATTCTGTGTTGTCTTATGAAAGTGTTAATGCAAGTAAGTAACTTCGTAAGTTCTGGTTTACCTTTTTTTGGTTTAGACAATGGCATTGTTGGTTTTAAATTTCATCATTTTGTAACTTAAATAAACTTGTTTTATTATTCGCATCATAGCATAGCTAGAATATTCTTTTCACCGATTTAGTTGTTATTTGGTTAATTTTTATCTCCATAATCAACATAAAACTTGATGTACTTACCATCAATTGTAAGGAATTACAGTCCTCTCCATGGAGGCATAAATAACTCATACCCTTTTAGAAACAAAGTTAAAGGTGCCATCGATGCAACCTGCAATCAAATCAATGAAATTATAATATTTTAGTGTTTGGTTGTATAAAGAATTCCCAAGAAAAGTGGTGGTTGGAGGGAGAAAAGCAATGAACAATCACCCTACATATACTTGCAAGAAAAAGGAAAAATGGCAAGGGAAATTAAAAAAAAAAAGAAAGAAGAAGAAGAAGAGGAACAACGCATAAAAAATGTCTTCTTTTATTTTGATATTTATTTCAGCCAGGAGAGGAAGAGAGAAACAAACTCTTCACAATCTCTAGCAAGTAATACATAGACTGACTAACTAGAGACAACTCATACAAATACGTAAGTAGCAACTAGGAACAAAATAGGATCAAAGCACCCGTAAGGCCGTAAGACTCCATCATATCGATTTAAGGCTTATTTATTTATTGTAGAAGTAAATGTATAACCATAACACGGCTGCTTATGAGTGAAAGAAATGTTTATTGGGTAGGCAGTACTATTGGGCTTGTTGGCTTAGATAGGACTTATGGGATGCTTGGTATGAGTGGCTTTGCTAGCTTTGGGTTGAGTTATTGGAAGCTGTGTGTTTTTGGTATGTGGTGGGTGTTTGGCAACCGTGGCAATGTTGGCTCAAATGGGAATATTAGTAAGAGTGGTCCTTTAGGTAGTATACAAGATAAGTGTACTGACAATGATGGGAACGATGTGGTACTGTGGTATGCGTATGTGACACTGTGGTTACTGGCCGTGTTGGTGGAGAGGGTATTTGGGTGCTTGGCAATGTTGCTAGCATCTTGGGCTTTGGTAGAGTCTAGGCAATCCAACATTGGGAAACTTCGGCTGGATCAGAGGTGTATCAATGCTGGGGTTGAACTTGAAACTGCACCTGTGTCCAAAAGGTGGCAAGCTACTAGGCTCGTATTGGTGCTTGACAGTGACAATGCTAAAACCAAAGAGAAGGCGAAGATATGCTCATAAAAAGCCATAGCTGAAAGAACCAGAGAGTTGAGAGTTAGGGCAAGTTCTTGCAAGTTAATGTTTTGTGAAGAGCAGCATGTATCGATTGAGTTTTTATGGGGAAAATATATTTAGAAATCAAGGATTAGCTAGACTCCAACATAAACTTGATGAGTTGTTGCTGGGGACAATTATGAAAAGCATTGGTCACATAATTGGAATATTAAAATATGTCTACTTGATATTGTAGACTAAGATTATGAATCATTTTATTAGTTCATTTTAGTAGCAGCTGCTATATACTCATTCTGTACATACAAGTCACCAGTAAAATAACAATACTCATTGTTACTTGCAAAAGATCACATTAATCAATATTAAAAAATAAAGTGGGAATTGTTGTTTTTCATGAGTAACAATCAGCATACAAGTGAAGAATTATGCTTGCATGTAGCAGATGTATCAAAGTCACCTTACAGCTCACTCGGGAGGAATTTTGGTAGGCTGGATTTCCATCCAGTCTAGGATGAAGTGGAGAACGATGGTGCAAAGGTTGCTGGCCTTGTCGATGAACCATAGGATGACTAGCATGATTTCTAGGCTCCCTTGGTCTTTCATTGGCAGCTTCAAACCATTCCAATTTTTCTAAAACTTCTTTCATTGATGGTCGGAGCTTATGTTCAGCTGCAAGGCACTTTCGAGCAAGCTGAGATATATGGAATGCAACCTTGGATGGATATAGTCCCTCCAACCGGGGGTCCATGATTTGTTTCAACTTTCTTATTTCTGATAGATATGGTTTGATCCAATCCACCAAATATTGTTTCCCACTTGGACGATTTGTATCAGGTGCCCGTAAACTTGTTAGTATCTCAACTAAAACAATACCAAAACCATACACGTCACTCTTGATGTACAAATACCCTGTATAATCAGCATAACATATTGTCATGGCACAGCTTTTAAAACATTTAGGGTTAAGTAGTTCAAGTTTGACAAAATTTAGGTCAAGCTTAAGCCTCACCCTCATTTGGCCTTAAGAGCACCAAAAGTCCAAAAGTTTTGGCAGAAATAATACTTGTGGCAACATACTTTGGAGTTGCATAACCATCGGTGCCCATTACTCGTGTTGTCACATGTGATTGACCAGCTGATGGACCTGACTTCGCCAAGCCAAAGTCTGATATCTTGGTAGTATAGGACTGCAATAAAACCAAAAGTTAGACAAGAACAAATTTTATTTGTGAGACATTCTTTTTGTGACCAAGGAATTTTTAAACTTTTAAATTCCAAGATGTGGTGGATCAATTGTGAGAGGTGGGTTCACAAAGGGAAAAATGGGTGTGCATAAAGGTTGGAAATGTGAACAAGATGAAAAGATGATATAATAATCAATGGGCTAGGGACAGTAGCAATATATCATTCCCTAGTGTATCTCTTGTAGTTTGATAGTTATTCACTTTTCAATAGAAATTACCCCATCCAGCAGTATATTGGAGGCCTTAAAATCTCTATAAACAACTTGCTTATCAGATGTGTGCAAAAATGCCAGGCCCTGAGCTGTTCCAATTGCAAACTTAAGCCGTATATCCCATGGAAGTGGCTGAATAGCTGACCCCCCTGCATAAATAAAAGATGCGTATGGTGAACTTTTATATTTGAATCACATTCACAGAACATTCCTTGCACATATGGACAGTAATAGAATTCAATTATGTTTTAAGCTCTTACTTCCAAATAGATGGTTTTCTAGGTTGCCTTTTTGCATGAATTCAGAAGTGAGGAGTAACTCTCTGTCCTCCTAGCAGTAGCCTAACAGCTTGATTGGGTTAGGATAAGAAAGCCTTCCTAAGAATTTCACCTGTGACTGCTCCAATAAATTAGCACTGAGATAAGCATACATATTTAAAATGGTTTGAATGTAATGTTAAAAAGCAAATTACTGAAACATCTAACCAAACTCCAAATAATGAATGTGTGTGTGTGTGTGTTCTAAATCAGAATAGTATTGTGTACCCCAGACTTAGTAGCAGTGAGGAAGCTGCAGTTCAGCTAAAGTAAAGCAAATCACAACTGAATACATTGTTTCCTCTCTTCTTCTTTTTTATCTTCAATTGTTTACAGTATTTAAGACACAGCAAAATAACATATCCAAAGGTTTCTTATGGATATAATATATCAAAGGGTTCATTATAGTTATCATCATAAAATATATCAAAGGGTTAATTAGCATGTTTACCCGACCATCCAAATTAGTGTTAAAAATCTAACAAATTAGTGAGTTGGTTAGTGTGGACATTGCAAGTTAATGAAAACTAACACATCAGAGCATCCCACCACCTAATCAGCCCACTAATTTGCTAAGTTTGATACTAATTTTAAATAGCATAGTAAACATTATAAATTGATCTCAAATCATGGTGTTGATTGAAAGAAAAATAAAAATTGATGATAAACATTGCAATGAACTTACTGTTTTGGGTGGATAGCTGCAATTAACCCAAACAAGAAAGAGAAGTCGTGAATAAGATCTTACATGACTACAATTGAAAGTGGTTAATACTATTTGCAACTATCTTTCCTGTCCAATTACCTTTCGCATGATCTTTTTCTAGAAGTGGAAAAGGGTACATTAAAAAGAAACAAGCACAACAAAAGTGCAACTGACAGGCCTAATTGGATTCATAAGAAGCATAGTAAGAGTGCAACTGAAAGGACAAAAAGAATTCAAAACACATGAACTTCACAACTATATATTCTTCCCTCGCAAGTTGGTAGAATTACCTGCCACTCCTAAAATCCTCCTAAAATCCTTGCGAGCTCTCAAAGTTCAATTTTTTGACAGCAATTACAATCCTATTTCCACTCTTGGATTGCCCCTTACCTTGAGCCAACCCTTAAAAATCTGCCCAAATCCTCCCGCACCAACTGCTGTATCAGGACTAAAATTCTTGGTTGCAACCTTTAATTCTGTAAGACTAAAGACCCTCAAGTTTGGGGTGGGCAAGATTTGACCAAGTACTATTTCAGCATTTTTGGAGCTACTATTGCTTGTTTCAGACCCGTCTGGTGGGAATAGTGACGAGCAAGAGAATTGTGCACGAGGTGATTGGTTAGACTTGTTGGGCTTTGTGGACTCGACTTATGTTGTTGTAGTTTTTGAGAAAGAAAAAAATACTGTATTGCTGCACTTTGTATTTTTTCCTAATAATAGTGAAATCCTAGCAACTATGTAGATGTAGGCAAATTATTGAACTACATAAATATTGTTTTGTGCGTGTGATTTTTTTTTTTTTTGGCGTGTGTTTTCTCTGTTTTTTGTTCTAACAGGTTGAAAATTTCAGGTTAATTCCCTTCAAGACTTTGAACAACTATAGTTGGTCTTAGTCTCAGAAATGGTGGGTGGGAATATTAATGGAATGGAAAAACTTGTTGTCATGGTAATGGAAGGATTTGTAATTATTATCTCATAATTTTCAGAACTGTCTGTAGCAGACCTGGCTGGTGGGAATAATGACACTATATAATTGGAATTATGAGAGAATCTTGGAGATGTTTCGTTGGATTCTGAACTACCATCATTTTCACTATTTGTGTTAATGGCTGGGAAGACTGATGGAATGGAAATAGGGGAGTCTGGATTTGTTCCATTCCTTATCAAACTAAAACTGCCGGACTTTGAGTTGGCTGGTGGGAAAACAAAGTACTGTACTAGTGACTCACTTCTCTCTTCCCTTACAGTACAACCACGGTCTGAGTTATTGGCAACAAATTCTGCAACCAAAAATTACGAAATACATAAATGTTTAAAGTTGAAATTATGTAGTAGTATTCAGTCACTAAAATTTTCTTGTCTGACTCAAAATTCTTTGAAACTTACCTGAATCAACTTGGTGCTTCCTCATACTGATATTGGATAGAAAAATTTTGGGAGATTGAGAACGAAAGAATTACATATAAAAAATGGTGTGTTGTGTTGGTGTTCATAATTTATAAGAATTTGGAAGTTACAATGAAGATACTCCCGTGTTCCTTTCGGCACTGAACAGTTTTTTAGTAGCAAACAAAGTGTGTTAGCTTTTGGTACTCTATTTGTGAGTAAAAAATGTGACTCTGAGTCTTCGGCTTATTTACTTCCCGAGAGCATTCATACCTCGCTATGGCTTAATAGCTATACAATTGGGCCTTACATCATTTGGGTTGTTCTGAGTTCTTTGTGGGTCTTAGCAAATCTATCTCAACAATTGGTCTTGTGGTCCTAATGCTCATTTGGATTGACTTTGGCACTCAGCTTTCGTGGGGCTTATCCTCGACTTTTCCCATGTATTGAATCAGCCCAAGTTCATAGGCTCTGCTAGCTAGGTCCATGGGATTTAATTTTACCTCTTACTTTCTAGTGGCCTTCGACTAACACGTGACAAAGTTAGTGCCTTTCCATGGGCTGGTTTTCTTGAACCATTTTACTCACAAGTGGGTGTAATAAGCTTGGGTCAAATATGTATGGGTCAAAATTGGAAAATTCATGGGCCTTGGGGATAATTTGGTGGGCTGGACAAAACAATTTCTGGTATTTTATCTCATTGTTAGTGGGTCAGAGTGATGGGCTTTGGGCTGAATTTGTTGTTCAAAAATTTGCTACTAACAACTTCATAAAACAGATTGGGATTTTTCATTGCTTTTTTTAGAGTGTGAGTTGAACCTACCTATGGCAATGATGTTGACCCTTTTTATTTTTTGGGAACAATAGAGCAAAAATTATTGGCGTGGATTTAACATAAAAACATGACAATTAGGAAGTACTGTTGGTGAACAAAACTCACATACTAGACTACGTAGAACTTGTTTTTTCTGGCACTCCAAAAAGACAACAACAAAAGTGGATGTGAAAGAAGAAGAACTAAGATACTTTAATGATGAGCAAATACAAAGTGAATGAATTTCAAACTATTTAATTTGGGAAAGTAATAACAATAAAAATAACAATGAAAATAACAATAACAATAACAATAACAATAACCATAAGAGAGAAAGAAGTGTTTAAGTACTACAAGTTTACAATTATTTATATACTATTAGCTACTACTGGTTAATTGGTTAATTGATTATGAGTTTGTTTCTATTAAGTTTTGTACAAACTATACGCCCACAAGGAGGGACTGCAACATGTTGCTCATACTTCACCATCTTCTTTTGGATCACCTGCAAATCATGGCCATAACCTCTTGAAAATTGCCAGACTCTTAGTGTTACAACTGAATAACCAACTGGAAAAGAAACTAATAACAAACCATATTATCCCAAGCCTAAAGAAAGCAAGATTACGCAAAATTAAACAAAATTAGTTCAATATTCCCTCTCAACTACCCTAATTTCTCTCGTTTATTTTCACCCACGGATTTTGTGTGGACCTGTCCTGACCTGAATTAAAAAAAAAAAGGCCTCCCCTTCACTAATTTTTAGAGAAGGAAATATGATGGGGCCTTCTGGTTAAGAGCTAGAATTATGTAGTGAGGGAGTGAGAGAAGGAGAAATTTTATCAATAGCTACCAAATTTTTTTCCCTTCTAAATTCCTTCTTCCTTTTCTCAAAGTTGGAAGGCTAATGGGTTGAACATCAGCGAGGATCGTTGATGACCATGGCAACGGTCTTGATGACAGTTTTAGGACCTTAGAAATACTTTTAACTCTCAAAGTAGTCCCTACTTTGGGCGTATCAACTAGTTTACAAGTATTTCAAGCAACTATGATTTCCAGAAATATTTACTACAAACTTTAGATGCTGTTAAAACTATATGCCTATGTCTAAAAATTCATTGGACACGTTATAAGGGTTGTATAAAGCACGTTAATACATTGTTAGGCGGAGATTTGGCTTTAGTGTTAACATTAAAAAATATATAAAATATAAAATGTTATGGTTATGGTTATTTTTACAAGTTGTGAGTTTCTATTGGTTGTGTGGATACTGGTTCTTTTGGCATTTGGGTCTCACTTACTAGAAACCTTGGAAGCTTTCTTGGAGAAATATGTGGTATGGATTTGAAATGAATGACACTAGGGTGATGTGTGTGTGAGAGTCTTTTAATCTTTTTACTTGCTCTTTTTTGAGGTTTCAGCAATATTTTGGTCATTTTTAGCATTTTAGATAGTGACATTTTAGAGAATGAGCAACGTTATTTAGAGGGTGAGCAATGTCATTTCACTTGCATCTTTATAAGACAAATTACAAAATACCCAATGTGGTTTGGGGATATAAACATTTTCTCCACCAATTTTCAATTGTCCAATTTAATGACCTCTTAACATTTGGAACAAAATGAAATCATTAGGGATTTCATTAGATACATTTTGTAGTTCAAAGTGTAGCTAGTTGTAGAATCCCTTAGCATTGCTAGTATAAAAGAATTCAAACTTCCGCATATTGCAGGAGCAATATTGTTTGGCATCTTCCAAAAATATGAAAAGGTATTAACCATTTTTCCTTTATATTTTTATAAGTTTTAGACTAGTATGTAGTATAATTGAATTTGCATAGTAATTATTATATATAATAGCATCAGTTTTTTTGTTACAATTATTGTTTTTGATTTGTGAATGTTATTTATCTAAAACAATTTTCTTATTTTATTTCATTCAAGATAAAACAGAAATACTAATTATGGTCTGACATGGTATTTTTTAAATGCCGAATAAATTTTTTTTATTATTACTTTAATGGCTACGTCAGCATTTAGTGTGTTAATGGTGCATTTTGTCTGCCACATAGATTATTTCCATTTGTGAGATAACAGTAAGGACCAAAACTAGAATGCTTTTTGAAATGTATTTTCAAAAAATGTATTTTCGCCTTGGTTTTAATGTCAACATAAAAAAAGTAAAAATATTATTGTTATGATTATTGTTACAGGTTGTGAGTTTCTACCAAACCCCTAGCATTCGAGACCCACTTACTTGAACCCTTGGAAGTTTTATTGGTGAAATATGTGGTATGTGTTTGAGATGTGTGACACTAGGGTGATGTGTGTGTGAGTGAATATTTCACCTTTTTAACTTATTCGTTTTAGAGGTTTTAGTAGTATTTGGGTCATTTCTGGCATTTTGGGGGTATTTTGGGTTAGAATAATGTGGTCCAACATGATATTTTATGATGTCTCTATTATCAATAATTTATTATTCAAAATTTCTTGTGAAATTTTTCCGTATTTTTATGATGTAAAATATTGGTATATTGATATATGCCTACTTGATTTTGTTGACTAGGATTATGAATCATTTCGTTAAAGTCTTTGACTTAACCATATCTACCATGATAAAAAGGATGTGTAAGTTAAAATTGCTCAAACTCTGAAAGACAATAAGGGCTGATCTTTCAATGGTTAGTGTATAAAAATCTTGGCAGTCATTTTATAATGAGATTCATGCACGTTGAGCATTGACTTTAATAAATCTATCGTGTCATTACCAGTAACTTGCCTCCTATAAGAGGTGTTGTCATTATAGTGATTTTGGATATGAACGACAGATGAATCAATTCGTTAGTATAAGTTACAAAAGTAATGACATGTTAATGAACTTATTCATTAATGAATCTAACTAATGAAATTGTATATTAATGAATGTAACATATCTGTTACATGAATTGTTATCATGATAAAAAGGATTTTATTACTAGTCATGCCCTTTCTGAATATTATAAATATTGTCAAGGCCACACTTGCAAAGGGTGTGAGAAGAGGAAATAAAGTTCTTATTAATCCTGACCAGTTGGGGAGAGCATCCTAATTGCTTGTGAGGTCTTTGAATAATACAATTTAGTATGTAAATTTCTCACATTTTATTGTTGATTTTTATTACATATGCACATGATATAATTGTTAATTATTCTCCTAACGACTCTCAATTGAATAATAAATCTCACGACTTATATTTACATACACCATTTTATGTAACTGAATTTTTTATATTTCTCTTCTTATAACTGATTATCTAATTGGACTAGCCTTTTGGGCCTTTCTAATTGGGCTCTAGTATGTGGCTTGGAGTGAGATTAAAAGGGAACAAATAAGACACTAGCTCCAATAGGTTTTGGGTTTTTCTGTCAACTCTTGACAAGTTCAAAGTTACCAATAATTATATTTAATATCACTATATAAATATAATTGCATTCTAGGCTTTATTAATAAATTATATTCCAATACTTTATTGTACATGCAACCACTTCATAAAATATTCATGAAATATTCATAGTAACACAAAGTCATAAATGTAGACAGCCATTTTGTAGATTACTATATTTTAATCCTTGAGTACCTGGTTTAATCCTTTAAGTTATTCATCATATATTTATAAAATCCAATTTTATAAATATATATTTTAGTAACTATTTACTAAAGTAGTTAGGCCTAACATTCTAAATAACAAACTTATTAAATTTATTTTAAAGGAATATTTTGTATATTCGTTTAGAGACTATGAATTTCATCTTAAGAATATATGTTCTATTAACACTAAATGTGGTTGCCCAACATACTGAGATTTTGACTGTAACTTTAGATTTCACTTCTAATATATCAAAGAAACCTATACTTCATGATTAGATCCATTATTCTCTCAAGATTAAGAGTTTATATAAATATAAGTCGTGAAATTTATTATTCAATTGACAGTCGTTAGGAGAATAATAAATCTCACAACGGTCTAGTTCAATATGTTTTAACTCTTAAAACATATCAACTAGAAGTCTCCACTTCCATGATCAAGACAAATCATCTTAATTGATATGTTATAGTCTTCGTAGATGAAATGCCCAATTTCATCACCGATTACGAACTAAAATTCTGAGTTTACAAAAAACTTGTGATTTATATTTTCTGTGACTTTTCACATAAATCACATATTATGTATCTCATGGACTATATGATAATGTCCAAATATTTATGTTACCATCATTTTAAATAATAATAAAGCAATTTTATTAATCACATCATTAAGTCATACATAATGTCATACATAATAACATACATAGCATCATACAATAAAATTTAAGGACACTAATCCTAATAGTATTATATTTGTTTCTCTTAAATTATTACTTTTTAAGTATAATTCCTACAGTTTCACATATAAACTAAGTTAGAAAAATAGCTTCAATTTATGGGGTTTGTTTGAGATCCGTTTATTTTGCTGAAACTGAAATTTTTTTGTGAAAGTACTGTAAATAAAGGTAAAAGTTAGCTAAAATAGTACAGTGGGATCTATAAATAGTACCAAAAAGTACAGTGAAATTTATAAATAGTAGCAAAAATAAGTTAAATAGTAAAATAAGCTGGCAAAATTAAGCTTTGCCAAACTCACACATGGTGTTTACAATTCATCCATAGGCCTATGGGTTATTGAATGAAATCTGGACCAACAAAATTTTCATGGGGGGCTCCATCTTAGTTCAAAAATATTATGTTTGGACACTTACCATTTGGTTTGGTGCTTGAGTCATTAGACTTTCTACCATTTTTCTCTTTTTGGTTTTGGTTGGCAGAGAACTCATGTAACCTGTGTAATATTGTGTATTTAGCCAGTAATATGGCCTCATAACTTACAAGCATACTAACGAAAAAAACAAGGCAAAAACATTATTTTAGTCTTTCTATTTTGAGATTATAATTAATTTAGTCTCTATATTTTAGTAGCAGTCAATTTGGTCATTGTTATTTTCAATCTGTAGTCAATTTGGTCTTATTTCATTAAGGAAAAATGTCTACGTGGCAAACAATTTGTCCACGTGGCGCACATGTGGCTAATAAAATAAAAAAAATATTTAATTACTTTTTAAAAAGCCACATCAACCATTTTAAAAAATAACAAAATCCCACGTCAGAAAAAAAAAAAAAAAAAATGAAAGGGTGAATTAAAAAATTTTCTCCAAATCACTCCAAATCAAAATCAATCCCACAATGAACCCAACAACCACAACACCACCGTCACAATTAACCCAAAATTTAGTAAGTGGAACAAGTGATCCCCCAACGCCTTGAATTAACCAAATGAAGCACGTATCTACCATTGCCACTTGCACTAGAACTATAACACTCGATCATAAGCTCCAACTCATCTCAAAATCAAAGTTGCCATGCCACTCATTTTCCAACTCCTTCAGCATAGCATATGCTCCACATAAATCTACTCCTCTATGCTCATTTCATTAAAGTTATTCATCATAGCCCCCATAACTGCTTCAACCTCAGTTCTCTCTGAATCAAACCCATAGATCCACAAACTTTCATGCCCAAAACTCCACTTTGTAAACCCAAGCAAAAATTACCAATTTCTCACGACTAAAGCAAAACCCAATCATTGAATCAACCAAAAAGAGGCAAGTTAGATCAAAAAAGGGAATTTAAATACAAACTGGGTTTCGGTCATAGATGAGAGAAACAAGAGGGAAAAAAATTAAAAAGAAATAGAAAGGAAAAAAAAGAAGAGAAGCAGAGAGAGAATCTGAGGAGCGGCAGCCACCGCTAGTGGTGACGCCATGTTTGTTATGGTGTCATGAAAATCGATCATGGCCGAGCTCAAAGACCTAGTAGTGAGATGAGAGAGAGGATCTGAGAGAGATAGAGAGCCACCCCTGTTGTGACTTGCGGCGGTTGTTGACGGCAATCATGAGAGGTACATCCATGGAATTGAGGTCTGGCTATTTTGGGTGTTTGAGATGATTTCTAGTTGTGTTTGGTATTATATTTGGGTTGATTTATGGGGTGTGTTTTGGTATTATATGTTGATTTTCGGTTGTGTTTGGTTGTCAAAAAGTCAAAGAAAAGCTGGAGAAATTTTTTGAATTCACCCTTTCATTGTTTTTATCCGATGTGGAGTTTTGAATTTTTTAAAATTGTTGACATGGCTTTCTTTAATAGTAATTAACCATTTTTTTATTGTTTAATTAGCCATGTATATGCTATGTGTGCAAACTGTTTGATAAATATTTTCTATTAGTATAATAACTGTAAGAACTAAAATAATTAAAAATTAAAAATAATAAGAATTAAATTGACTTTTATTAAAATATAAGAATCAAATTAACTATAATTTCAAAATACAGAATAAAACAGACTAAACAGTATTTTCACCAAAAAAATAAAAATACAAAAGAAAATAACCCCTATAAAGTGCGCTCCCATTGTCAAAAAAATTCGGCAAGAAGAACAATGGGCTGGGGAAGGCCCTAACGGAACCCAGACCCCAACCCCCCCCCCCCCCAAAAAAAAAAAAAAAAAAAAAAATACCATGTATATGCCATGCCCAGCTAAACCCAGCCCAGCCCTAAGCCCACACTTAACTAAGATTATAATCAACTAGCAGTTGCCTGCGCGATGCACGGACAATGCTATCAGCTTCTATGTAAGAAGCTTATGGAAAATGTTAAACATATAATAGAGTAATAACACATATTATTGTTGCAATAACATAAAGGTTTTGGTTGAATTAAAATAGTACAAATTCAGGTGATAAAGAATTTAGACTATAGCATAATTGTTATAAAAATTAGAAATTAGTTGAAGCAAATAGTTTGTCATAAAAAGCAAGACTTTTAAGTGGCACGCACATATCCATTAATTTTTTTTTCTTTGGTGCTAAATTGATATGAAGCCTCTTAATTTTGGAAATACACTTCAATGAGTATGGGGTGCATTTTCATAAGAAAACAAAACAACACAAAATTCAATTTTGGTTGTAATAATTTTCAAGTTCTTTCTCAATTGGATACCTCAAAGTTACATTCTTTAAGGGCTGAAGGCCAATTATTCAAAGTTACGTGCAAAGATGAGATTGAAGGTAAAATGCAAAATTGCTCCAATAAAGTGCCACATAACAGGACTTCATGTTTTAAAATAATATATATGAAATTATTTTTATGGCGGCACATTTCCTTTGCTATAGAATCATTATTACAAGTAGCTTAACAATGGAAGAACACTAAATGACCAAATATGGTGAGATGGAACTTTATAGAAGATAACAAAATGAATTATAATATATTGCACATTTGATATACATAGGGCGAAGAGTGAATTCTCACAAATTCCAAATAATTTGTAAAAAAATAAAAAAAATCATATGAATTTCTAAAACCATATGGTTATAACCATAATTCCATTTAAATAAAGTTGTATATATTTAAGGCTAGGTGACTCAATATTGTATCTTTGAAAGAGATCCAAATTGACGCAAGGTCAAATGGAGTCCCATTACGTACATGTGTTAGGTCACCGCTATCAACCACAGTGGCGGCTCCATGATTATTTTCTAGTGGGTTCAATAAGAAATATAAATTATACAAAATTTTAAACAAAATATAAATTAAATATATCGACATCATAAAAAAAAAATCTTTAATACATAAAGTTTTACAATTGTCTTTTACGATTTTTCGTATTTTGAAATTATTACGTGATATCTTCATTATCAATCCTACTAACTACATATATTTTAATGTACATATTCAAGCAATCATTCATCCATTAATTTCTCATTTGATTAAATTATTTAAAATTTCTTTATATTTACATGAGCTTTTTCTAAGGTTTAAGATTAGCAAATTATACTTTTGTTGTTGGGCTAATTAAAATTTTTTCCCAGATTTTAGATCAAATTGATTTTCTATTGAGATTTTTCTTTGTGTTTAAAAAAGTCAAGATATTGTTAAGATGCTTATATTTAAGTTTATTTCAGTTAGGTTTAAGGTTAGGATGTTCAAATTTTTATTTTAAGTTTCAAAATAGGAAAAATAAAATAAAAAATATTATAATCAATTTTTTTTTTTTTTTGGGGTTCAATTCAGGGGGTTCATTTGAACCCCCTGGGCTCCAAGTGGAGCCGCCCCTGAGCAACCAACACCATATTCTCCCTTAAATTGGCATTAGCAAGCAGCCAAGCACCAAAGGTCAATTTGCTTTTGTAGATATGAAATCATTTTTGCTTAAATAATATTTGCAAATACATGTCATGTTAGATTTATCTAGCTAATTTCAATTCTCCAATCTTATATTAACCCTTGATGTGTGTTTTTTACTGTACAATGAGCATATTGTAGTAAATTGATCTTAACACAAACAAAAATTTCAAGGGATATAAAAATAACACCATAGGCTGCCAATTCATGTACTCCACAATTAACCCGAAATAGAAAAAATTACCATATAATATCACCATGACCCAGATGATATTCCATCGATGACGTTCACTTTCTTCTTCAATATGCAAGTTTCAAATCCTAGATTGTTGTGATTCATTAGAGTCATAGAAAGAAGGAAAACAACTTTTTTATTTTTATTTTTTAATTTTTTTTTGGGGTCAAAATGAGTATGAGTATTGCTTGTCAACATCTAGAGAGAGAATACCAGAGGAAGTGTCATCTAGCAAGTTGAGGATAGAAATATGAATGGTGGTCCCCAATGTGAGTACAACCCACAAGGTTCAATATACTTTTAACCTTGCCTTCTTCACATTAATGCTTTTGCATTTGTATTCTAGTTCTAGTACTTATAGAAGAAGAATGAGAATAGGAGTTAGGCAGTGCAAGAGTCACGTGTGAGGGTGGAGACGAAAAGCCTAAATCCGATACGTACCGATACATACCAAGGCCAGGTAAATGAAAAGCATTGTAATTCCTTTTAAGATAAGGATATTCACCCTTTTAAATGAGAGAGAAAGAAATGACCAAATGGCAATTATTAAAAATTTAGGTGAGGTGGAAGGTCAAGTGGAAAGGAGAACTACTCTAAGGAAGCTATTCGGGTATGCTAAAAGACATGAAAAGAGAGAAATGTGGAGGAAGTAAACTCTTCAAAAGGACTGCCATATGGCAGAACCTCATATTCTCCCGCATGAGGTCTATGCTTTTATATATATATATTGATTGATTGATTGATTAGCCGAATACAAACCTAATTCAAAGAGAGAGAGAGAGAGAGAGAGAGAGAGAGTGAGTAGGGTTTGACAAAATATATAATAGTGTTTGTTTGTTTGTTTGACACTTTGTATGTTTGTTGAATTAAATGAATGTTTATCTAAAATTTTATTTTTAACTTCTTGTATTCCAATCTCCTAACTTGAATCCGATACTTGGATTTACTATTGGCTTCCAACATAAAAGTCCAAAAGCCTAAAAGCAGATGAGGTTATGGAAGGGATGTTGGGTTGGCCAAATTGTCTACAGTTGTAGCCAGATAGAAAAGATTGCAGTTTAGTAATCAAAAACCAAAATCCTTTCAACTTAAAAAGTTTATGTTTCAATTATCTCACTTTAAATTGGACAAATATAAGACTTTTTAATGTTTACTACAGGTGCACAATTGAAACTAGAGAGCACTTGTCTCTTGAATTTTCTTTTACATCAAGAATTTAAAATACATTCGGACAGAGCTTTGGGCCTTGGGCGAGAACTAATGTGGTATATTTTTCATGTTGTTTTCATGAGGATCAGAATCAGTATTAACGGTATAAAAAAAAAAGAATCAGTATTAACATTATCTTCTCTGCAACCGTAATCATCTTCATATAGATGGACCAGCCTATATGGTAGCATTGTTTGGGATGGAAGTTTTGCACTTCTATTATTTAAATTTTCAGAGGCATAAGGTAGTATATTCTTCTCTTCCTTTAAAAAAAATATATATTATATTTTCTTTTAGTAATGGAAGTAAAGCATGTTAGTAGTGGATATAAGCTAGAGGCTCATCATTATAATAAATTAACCCAGCTGTCTTCTTAGTTTAAATAGGTTTTTTTTTTAATAAAATAATGCTGATGTGTAAAAATGTGAAAGCTCTAAAAACAGTCAATTTTTTTTTTTTTAGGGGCAAAAGAGTCAACTATTGGTTAGAGGCGTCGGTTTTATAGGATATATAGATAATAAAATCATATAGTATGGATGAACAACCCAATATATATTTAAAAAAAATGAAAAAAAGACAAACAACCCGATAATAAAATAATCCAAGTCATACTGAAATGAGTAAAACATTACTCTACAATGATAAATACAAATAAATGCTATTACAATTAAAAAAAAAAAAAAAAAAAAACAAACAAACAAACATACCAATAATAATCCAAAGTCATACTGAAATGAGTAAAGAATAACTCTACAATGACAATACAGACAAATACTATTACAAACCCACTTCAGCCTATAAGCAACCAAATATATAGAGACAAGGCAGGCTCCAAGCCTCCAACACACTCGAGAAAAGCTTCAAGAAGCCCAGCAAACTAGGAGAAAGTTAATGGCCCAATGGGCTGCCGTGCTCCAAGGACAACTAGATCAGTTTGATGGGGGTGGGGAGAAGAAAGGAATAGATGGAATTGTGGTTGGAATGGTAGGGATTGATGGGATTGTTGTAGGGATGGTGGGCAATGGAGTGGCTGGCAGAGGAGGAAGAGTCACCTTAGGAACTGTTGGCAAAGTTGGATTTGGTAAGGAGGGGATTTGGGTGCTTGGCAATGGTGGCAATGTGGTCCTTGGCAGAGTTGGTTGAGTTGGCAAAGTTGGCAATGGAGTGCTAGGCAGTGGTGGCGATGTAGCTTGAGGCAGTGTTGGCACTGAGGGCAATGGAGGCAATGTTGGCAGAGATGGAACTGCAGGCAGCGTCAACGCTGGGGGTAGAGCTGCAGGCGTTTGCAGTAGTTGACGAGCTGCCATGCTCATATTAATGCTTGACAAAGACAGTGTTACAATTAAAGCCAACATGAAAACATGCTTGCAACTAGCCATTGTTTGATAGGAATAGGATTAGAGAGCCTAGCTAGACTTTTCTTAATATATAAGGGGAACTTCTATTTCTGTTGTGAGTTGAAAGCATGAAATTCTAATTGGCATTTATAGAGTGGAATGTTGAAGGGTTCCAAGTGTTTGATGAGATGTAGTTGGGGATGCATATGTGAGAACCTCGGGTTAGTTTACTTTCTCAACAAGACTAGAAGCCTGTTCAAATTCCAACCTAACAAGATAGCTTAACTAGAACAATCTGCTGTGGAAACCAATTTTTTGAGTGTTAATGACTCTTTAGCATTCCACACGCCAGCATAAGGCAATGATATAACCAAGAATTTGGTACATTTTCGAATCTAAGGAAAGTATAAATTAGTATTACTTATTAATTGTATTAGAGCAACCATATCAGCTCTTGCAAAGTCATGCAAAATACAAAAAGTAGCTTATTTTACACATTTTGACCAAAAAAAAAAAAAAAAAAAACACCCACATCAGTGGATGTGGAATTGTTCATAAATGCACAAGTGCTACAGTAACCGTGCATATATGCACGGTTATTGTAGTTCTTCTATATATTATTTTAGTATTATTTCTCTTCCCTCACATTCTCTCTTCTCTCTCTCTCTCTCTCTCTTCAACTTATAAAAATATTATTTATATAAAATATATTGTATAATAGATGAACTGATGTGGGTGTTTTGTTAAAATAATAGTGTAAGATAAAAAAAGTAGGTTTTTTGTGTAAAATAGACCGAATCTTTTAGTAGAGCTGATACAGTTGCTTTAGTCTCTAGTTTCATAACAATACTTCCTGCCAAAACCTTATGAATTCCGGTTTTGATGCATTTGTTAAATTTGCAGCAGAATTATTAATTATAATATAATCAAATTATTTCAAATATGTGGTGCACAGTATATATAATTATATTTTACTGTAGTTATATAATTATATTTTACCATATTTCAGAATGCACCAAAACATAAAGTAAGAAAATGAAAAAGCAATACATGATTTGGAGAAAAGAAAAATCGATGAAGCAACTGTTAAAAGGGAAAAATCACCTTAAGGACAGACAATCTCATAGAAATCCACTACGAAAGAAACAGTTAGATATAGCAAGACATACACAAAACCATTGCACGTTAGATCCTCTATGCAATCCCTACAAGAGAAGAGATCCACTTGCCTTCCTAACGCAATAGCGATCAACTTATAATGAGAATGGACTATCTAATGGATATCAGACTTACAAGCTTATGCCTTGCTTAGTATCATTTTTCAAAACTAAAGTGACATGAAAGCCAATCTAAACTGCTTAGGCTTCCATCTTAACTGATTTATCTCTTAAGAATTGAACCAAAATCCCAAACGACCACATTTTATCTCACAGTACCTTTACCGAATTCCTCTTATGAATTCAAATCAATCTGTCTCCACCCTGAAACCCATATTGACATCAGTCACTTTGAGAAATTCAACTGTAGAAGATAAATCAACGATACTAAAAATACTCGTTATCAACTGTGGAGGAGAGACCGAGTTGAATTGAATAATTATACATGCAATACAAAAATGACACATACCCCCACAATTATGGGATCCATCCCAATGTGAAAAGAGTGTTGTATCTTTAGGATATATTATAGTAGTAGAAAGTCTAATCGCATATTGTTAGAACTTAGAATAACTGTAACTCCACAATGACAACCTATTTATAGGCACCCTCTATGATTATGATTGCAGTATAAACTAGTCAATAATCCGTGCATTGCACAAAAATGTTTAACAAACATATCTTCTTCTTCTTTTTCCTTTCTTATTTTTTTTTTATAAATATGAAAATATGATAATTATGGTAATTATTAATAGGTACTAATATTGATTGTGGCATTTATTAGTCTAAATATTTTTTATTTTTTTATACAAGATAGAATTTCTTCAATAAGTGTATATGTGTGTGAAGCTCATTTCTAGAGACTTAAACCCTGGCCCTTGGCCCCCACACCCTACAAACACTTACACTTATGGAGTGACTATTGTACCAAGGATTGTGGCATTTATTAGTCTAAATATGAAATTTGATAATTATGGCAATTATTAGTGCTTATTTTTTATGATTGTATTTGTATATAGAACTATCTATTCCAAAATTTATAGAAAATATCACTTGACAAGATTCTAAATTACTAATTGAGTGGTTTAAATATAGAATATAATTTAAAATCAATTAAAATTATATTTTAGAATTGACCTATAAAATTGTGAGAGCTCAAAAATTTATGTTAAAATATTATTAGGTCAATCAAAAGTAAAATATCTTCGATTTTATATAGACTAGTTGTAGACCTGTGCGATGCGCAAAAAAATTAACAATTTTTTTTAAGTGTCCGTTTGGCATAGTTTAATTTTGCCAATTTATTTTACTATTTAGCTTATTTTTTGTTTTATTTATGGGTCTCACTACATTTTTTGGTATTATTCATGAATCCCACTATACTATTTCAGCTAAGTTTTATCTTTATTTATAACATTTTCAATTTCAGCAAAATAACAAGATCCCAAATAGACCAAGTATAAAAAAAAAAGTAAATGAAACTTATAAGTGTTAGTATCAAAACTATTCTTCAAATGATATGATTATTTTCTAACAAAGTATAGTTGATACAATATATTGGATTTTCAAAATTAAGCTATATGTATTTGTTATTTGAAAGTATTTTAAATTTAGTAAGTTTTCTTTTTTTTTTTTTTTTGGTTCAAGGAAACATACTTCATTTTACATTCAATTATTATATAAGGTGAGATACTTTGTAAATAATGTAATTTCTAGGTAGAATTTGTTTCTAATTATTCTTACAAATGATTCATCCTATATCCGTATTGAATAACTAAAGAGTAAGTAGATATAAGTAAATCTAGCACTTATATTAGGAAAAAAAAAAAAAAAACTTTATGAAGAACCTACTAACATTAGACTAAGAATGTGAAATAATTGCTAATGAAGTAATTATAGCTCATCTTTTTACACAAACCTCTCCTCCCAAATCATCATCAAATTGGAATGAAATTGACTGAACTAAATGGAATGGAATGAGATGGACTGATTTGGACGGAATGGACTAAAGTGGATTGAATTGGACAAAAATAGACCAAAGTGGACCATAATAGACCAAATGGACCGAAGTAGACCGAACTTGTCCAAATAGACCAAACTGGAAGGAATGAACATAAATGTAAGGAAAAAAAAAAAAAAAAAAAAAAAAAAAAAACTCACTCTCTAAGTTTCATCACTTTTCATTTCAGCCTTCTAAGTTTGCATTTTGTCATTTCAATCTTCTAAATTTCAATTTTTCTCAATTCAGTCTTCCGTTGACATTCTATCCATTCTTGCCGTTAACCTGCAATTTTGGCCTTAATTTAATATTTATTTCTTAATTTTTTTTTAAAGAGAAAAAAGAAAACCAAGAAATTATAATAGCAAACTACTTGTCTCTCCATTCTGAATAACACGATCAAATGGAAACCCCACCCACCCCTAGCCTAACCCATCGATAGCTGAGACTAAAGAAGGATAAGGAAAGATTTGGGTTATTTCTCATACATACAGTACTAAAGCATCTCTGATAAGAATTGATGATGGACTGCAAATGCAAATCATAAACCAAAATCCTCCTCAATGTACTCCAAATTTTGAAAACAACATATATATCAATGTCGTCACAAATGATAGTTCTGCGAACCTTCATGGGTTATGACGCTTTTCACCACATCAATTATATCTGTAGTACGTATGAGCTGGAAATGGATTGACGATTTTACCTAGAATTGACGATTTTCTTCCCAACGCTCAAGTAGTGGTTCTTAATTGTAGTTGTACATGTTTGATATAAGGGGGTTGTGATATGGATTCCTTCTTTCTTTTTCTTTTTCCGTTAATGAAAGCCTCGTTTCTGGAGTGTGTATAGTAGTTGTAGCAATTTTGAGTTTTCAAAGTAGTACTAAAACCATGAACATTAGTTTCGGAATTTTAATCTCAGCTATAGATGGTTTAGGCAAGTGGTGGCCGCAAAAGTTATGAAGTGGATTTCCTGGGACATTCGGGATGGATTATCCTTTGCGTGAGAGTTGGGAAATTATAATCTAATTCCGAAACTGGCTCTATTTAGTTACATATCAAACTTTCTTGCTATTGCTACTATTTCTCATTAATCTTTTAATGCATTAATTTATGATTGGATGATTGTACTTGCTAGGCCTTGGCAAGTTTCAATCTAACACATCTACCTGGAAGTAAATAAATGTGCGGACACTTTAATTGTTGAATCTTTTTATTTATTATTGTACTTGCCCCCTTTTTGTGTATTTATGAAAAATCCAAAATATATCTACTCCTAAACTTGAGTAATATGTTCATCTTGGAGGTTTTATTTATTAAATTTTATTCTTATTAGAAAGAAAAAGAGAGAAAAAATCAGAATAAATAAGAAATCGTATTTTAAGCACAAAGATGATAATAACAATCCAAATGACTCTGAAATGAGTAAAGAATATATAACTCAACATTGACAAATACAAACAAGTACTAATTTCAGAAAAAGAGAAAATACAAACAAGCACTATCATAAATCAACTTGTTCCTATTAACAAATATATAGAAGCAAGGTAGGCTCCAACACACTCGAGAAAAGCTTCAAGATGCCATGTAAACATGGAACCGTACTAAAATGGGAGAGGGAGAAAGTGAATGCCTGAATGGCTTTGGTGCCACAGGCCCACAGCTAACATTTCAAGGACTGCTAGTTCAGTTTGATGGGGGTGGGGAGAAGAAAGGAATAGTTGGAATTGTGGTTGGAATGGTAGGGATTGATGGGATTGTTGTAGGGATGGTGGGCAATGGAGTGGCTGGCAGAGGAGGAAGTGTTGGCAAAGTTGGATTTGGCAAGGAGGGGATTTGGGTGCTTGGCAGTGGTGGCAATGTGGTCTTTGGCAGAGTTGGCAACGTTGGCAATGGAGTGCTAGGCAGTGGTGGCAATGTGGCTTGAGGTAGTGTTGGCACTGAGGGCAATGGAGACAATGTTGGCAGTGATGGAATTGTAGGCATCGTCAACGCTGGAGGTGGAGCTGCAGATGTTTGCAATAGTTGACGAGCTGCCAAGCTCATATTAATGCCTGACAAAGACAGTGTTACAATTAAAGTCAACATGAAAACAAGCTTGCAACTAGCCATAGTTTGATAGGATTAGAGAGACCGAGCTAGTGTTTTCTGAATATATATGGGGAACTTCTATTTCTGTTATGAGTTGAAAGCATGAAATTCTAATTGGCATTTATAGAGTGGAATGTTGAAGGGTTCCAAGTGTTTGATGAGATGTAGTTGGGGATGCAAAGGAGAATCTCGGGTTAGTTCACCTTCTCGACAAGACTTAAAAGCCTGTTCAAATTCCAACCTACCAAGATAGCTTAACTAAACAATCTGCTGTGCAAACTAATTTTGAGAGGTAATATGACTCTTTAGAATTCCACTCGCTGGCATAAGGCAATGATATAAATAAGAATTTGGTACATTTTAAAATCTATGAAAAGTATAAATTAGCATTACTTATTAATTGTATTAATCTCTAGTTACATAATTTTATCAACAACCAAAAAAATCTCTAGTTTCATAACAATACATCATGCCAAAACTTTATGAATTCCGGTTTAGATGCCTTTGTTAAATTCGCAGCAGAATTATTAATTATAATATCATCAACTTATTTCAAATATGTGATGCACGTATAATCATATTTTACCATAGTTATATAATTTTATTTTACCATATTTCAGAATGCACCAAATCATAAAGTAAGAAAATATAAATTATTAAATAGGATGCGTGTGCGGCGGGATATGTTTATTAATAAATTATTAAATATATATTTTTCTATATATTGCTAAGCATATTTTTCATATAATGGTAAACATATACCAATTTAAGAGTAATAGTAGATAATAAAGTGACAAAAATTTAGGGTTTGAGATGAGTTTAGGATTTTTTTTCTTTAAACTAGGATGTCAAAATGGAGTGTTTTGACAAAATTTTTTACTTTTTTTTTTTAACACTTTTTTTGGCCCATATCGGATTGATTCGAGGCCCATTTTGGAACATATCAAACAATATCGAGCCGAATTGGAAAACGAAAAGAAAAACAAATGGGTCATGGACGCGCATGCAGCTACGTCCATGGCTGCATGGTGCGTCCATGCATATTGGACTCGGGTGTGCCAACCCAATTGGTGCACCCATGCTTTCCCAGTTAGGTTGGGATAAATTTGGAAACTTGAAAAGACATTTGAATATGACAATCTAATTGTTTGTGTTAAATAATGTATATTAACGCCTTCGCAATCATATTGATTGTGTTTTTGACTATTATTAGTCCAAAATTAATTTAGTCTTAGAAGGATTCTTTAGATAATTTGTTACTACCAATAAGCAAAATATAATATTAAATAAAAATGTAAAAATCTCATACCCAAGCCAGACCCAAATCATAAATGCTTAGACCCTAAAATTTTCTATTCGTTCATTTCATCTCTCAACTTTAAATCCTAAATTTCTCTACTTTTTTTTTTTTTTGCTCAAAAAAAAAAAAAAAAAAAAACTCTACTCTTTCATTTCATTTTCTTTCAATCTCAAACCCTAAATTTCTCTACATCTTAAAAAAAAAAAAAAAGCTCTCATCTATTGCTTGGCTTCTGTTGTGCAAGAAATTGTTAGTGGCATTTGCACGTTTCTAATGTGGTCAAGCCTCTGAACCGAAGTAGTAGTCCCTCAAAGAAAGGCAAGGTTAAGTATTTGTGATGTTGATTGTAGAATGAGGATTTTCGTGGGTTTTGAATATTAAATGCACTTGACAGTTTTGATGATGATTGATTAATATGGATTTTGTTTTTTTGGTTGAATGTAGAAGTTTTGATGTTGATTGTTGACTATTAAATTGGAACCATTTTATTTACACCTTATCATGTTTCATATGTAGATCAGTTTAAATATCATGTTAAAGATCTCCTAAAATTGACTGGTATGTGGTGACTTGTCTATGAATAGTAACTAAATAGGGCAAGATGAAATTGGAACCAAATCAATTTAAGATTTTAGGAAGCACGGGTGCAGATTTAGGTCTGGGTACGGGTGTGGGTGCGGTGTGATGACTCGAAATTTTTTGAAAAAGTAGGGTGCTGGTGTGACAGGATATGTTTATTAATAAATTATTAAATATATTTTTATTTTTATTTTCTATATATTACTAAGCATATTTTTTTTTCATATAATGGTAAGCATATGCTAATTTAAGAGCAATAGTAGATAATAAAGTGACAAAATTTAGGGTTTGAGATGAGTTTAGGGTTTTTTTCCTTAAACTAGGATGTCGAAATGGAATGTTTTGACAACATTTTTTTACAATTTTTTTAAACACTTATTTTGGCCCATATTGGATTGATTTGAGGCTTGTTTTGGACTATATTGGGTTGAATCAAATGAGAAAGAGGGAAAAAAAAATGTGAAGGACGCGCGTGTAGTCATGTTCACGACTGGACGTGCGTCAAGCGTATTGGAGATGAAATAGCAAAGCTTACTGTGGAAGTTTTCTCCAATACTGGAGTGCATATTGATCACATTGCCTGACAACACAGTCACAATCTCATGCACTTTGGTCATCTTTTCTTCCAATCATTGACCACTCCTGTGAGAATCAATCTTGATCACAGCTCCAAGAACAAGTCCTATTGGCTTAAATCCACTAGATACCTCGCGCTTATCAGCATCAACAATGGTAGTCTTGCTTTGCAAAATGAGATTTTTAGCTTTCCTTATCATTGCAACCCTTTCAGCTCCAAATTTGTCCAAATGTTTAATTATACGATGAGATACATCATTGTCTGATTTTTTACAATAACACATAAACTTGCACAATAACAACACTATTTAGTTACTATTCACCAGGAATACTATATATATCTTTAAGCAAATATACAAATACTATATTACAATTATTAAAAAAAAAAAAAAAAAAAAAAACAAAAACAAAAACAAAAAGGACAAGTGTACATTACACAGATGCACAATATGCAAAATATACAAAGAATTTTTTATGTTTAATGTAGGTGCACAATTGAACTAGAGAACTAATGAGGTATACTTGTCATGTTGTTTTCATTAGTGGCAGAGTTGGATTTGGTTTCCGAGTATGCGAAGAAAAGTGAGCAATAGAAGAAATATGGTGGCTTGCAAAATATCATGCATGGTTTTGTCACTTGGTTATTTGATGACTAGGTGGCAACCATAGCTGGACAAATTTATGTAAATTGCGTGGCCTTTGTGCCTCTCTAGGATGTTTTTCTTTCTTTATGCTATTAAATTTTGATCATTTTTTTATATGCCATTGAATTTTTATTGAATGGGAATTTTCAAATGAAAATTTTTGTGAATGATTACATACCCTTGCAAGTTTATAGTTAATGAAATTTAAGTAAGTATTTAGAGGTGGTTATCTAAGGGATGGCCATGGGTAGGAAATGATTACACACCTTATCCATACCCAATACGATTAATTTATCTATAGATACCTGATTACCTTACGCAATTAATATTCATATTCAATAGTTATTTGTGAAAGTATTGTGAAAAGGTTGTACAGTTGTAGACTCCAAACTTAACTTGCACTTATAATATTCATATTCAATAGCACCTCTCTTCTTTTAATTGGGAATCAAGGAGTTTCATTTTTTGTGGACTCCGAACTTGGCTTACACTTAAAAAAGAGAGATTAAGATCATCCTAGAATTTACGCAAATAGAAAATTGAGATCATCTAGGATTCTTGCATTAATTAATGTGTTTTTTAGAATAAATAAATTCTTTATATATATATAAAGCTTTTGCAATTTGGTATATCCAATTGGTACAATTACCACTTAGCACAACCACTTGCACAAGTTTATTTATTTTATATTTATTAGTTTTTGAGAAAGTATAATTATTATCACGTTGACTGATTCACCTTCCTTTCTTGCCGAATTTTGACATTTGCATTTACCCTTCATACTTCTACTATAACTCATCAATATGGTCCCAATGTTTTATAGCTATTGTGCAAGATCCATCTATTGTACCCCAAATCCAATAATATTGGACTAAGTACACTTCATTTCAGCCATAGAAATTGGTCATCTCAGTATATTTTATTTATGTTAATATATATCGCAATATATCCCACATTTCGTCAATATAACAAAACCAATTTTCTTGGCTATTAACAATTGCAAATTAACTAAACAAATAAAATAATCAATGATCACATATTATATCTACAAAACAAAATTTTCTTCCATCAAACTTCTTTTGTTTAAAATTAATAAACCTGCCCTTTGGCGGTAGAGCCACATACTCTCTAGAAATGGAACTCTCAAAAATACAACCTAAAATTAATGTGTATATATATATATATATATATATATATGTATATGTATGTATGTATACACCAATAAAATCACCATCATTTATATCCAAATGTTAGATACATGCATTGTGCTCTTCTTCATTGTCTCCTCTCTTTACATTAAACTATTATGTAACCCGTGCTTATGCATGAAAATTGTGAAATATAGTAATGCTATTGATGTTAGCTCGGGTTATTAAACATATAGAATATTAGTTCGTTCAGGATATTTGGAGGTATTAAGATGGTTTTTCCTTACAATTTTCTTGATATTAGTTATGCCAAGTTTATCACTACACTGTTATTACATATATAATTTTGAAAATCACTATTGTGTACTACATATACAATATCAATTCACAATCACTATCCATGAAATTCTACTAAATACAACACAAAATAAAAGAATAAAATGATGTAATATTATCTCCTAAATTGGTCCAATAATATCAATTACAGTTTGCTATGTCCAATATCTTCGCATACAAAATATCTTAATAGAAACAGTATAAAAAATATGCTCATTAGTTCAAAGAAAAAATAACTGCAAAAAATTTAAACAATTTAATTTGATAGAAAGCTAACAAAAACACACTCCAATTTTGATTTTGATTGAATTTTTTTCTAAGCTTTGGTTATATATATGTTACCTAGTTTGTAATGGATTGTATATAGTCATGGTACATTACATAAATGACTTATAAATTTAAATTATTTTTAGTTACACTAAAAAGATGGCTCATAAAGAAAAACCTTAGGGACCGAAACTTTTGCACCTTAGATCCTCTATGCAACCCCTACAAGCATTCCACTTGCCTTCCTAACACGATAGTCCTAGAACCTCTGAAATCCTTTAATAGCGATGTCCTTCACACAAACCATAACCTTTGGAGCACTCCAAGACACCTCCATGAAGATTTTTTTAGAGTGCACTCACTAGGGGAGGGGGGAATCTATGTTTCCAAGCTGATAAGCTCTTAATTTGGATCACAAGGATGGACAAAGAACAAATATATTTTTCTAATGCACAATGAGAAAAGGCACAAGGTTTACTCTTGAATACATAGACTGTGTCCTTATTTTCACTACTGAAAAATCATACCAAGTGGAGTTTATATAGAGACACACAGAGGGCTTAAGTGATGGGAAAAAAAACTAATGCAAAAAGCATATGGAAACAGAGTCAGAGAACAATTTTCAGCGATCTCTCAATTGAGGGTCCTTGCCTGAGCAAGCTTTATTGACTCGCTTGTGCCCGCCTTTTGTTACTTCATTGAATAAGCCTCTTCAACCAACTAGCCTTCGATTCTTCTTTTAAGTTGAGAATTTGACCATGAATAAAATACATCGATAACCCAATTTGATTACAAGTAAAAATCATCAAATAGGTCAATACAAAAAAACCTAACACTTTCCTTTTTTAAATCATTATTTTCCCCCTTCCTCCACATGCATTTTTTTTCCTATTATTTTGTTAAAAATCTTACATGTAAAAATGTGAGCAATAAAATATGGGAAAGTCCAATAAAAAAATATATAAAGTTTTTCCCTTATGACAATCTAAACATTTTGGTAATGTAAATGTTAAAAACAAAGTAATTTGTTAACATTAACAGCCTAATCTTGCACAAAGCCATGTATCAAACAATTTTTTTTCCTCTCTCTCTCAACACTAAAATCAATTTTTAAAATTAGATTTCAACCTTTCTTCACCATGTATCGCCTTACCCAACTTATTCTCTTTTCTATTCATTAAAAAAAAAAAAAAGATGAACAATAAATTTTCATCTATTTTTCTTAAAAAATTTCACCTAAACCATGATATTTAATTCTCTATATGATTTTAACATAGTTTTATGGTGGAACTTTTTTTTCTTAGAAGTTTTGGTGGAACTTAAGTATAAAAAAAGGTTTCCAACCAAACCAAGATTAAAATCATAGCATTTATAATTTCCACCATAATAACTATTACATCATCAAGCTATGTGTTGAATTCATTTTGCTTGGACATTTTGAGGTTATTGAGTTATTCTATTGTTAAGTGAAGTTAGAATAGTGCTTTTAATAAATTAGATTTTGTTTTTCTACACTTAAAAATTTATTTTATTCTTTTCATATTGTAGTGTTTCTTTTATTTATGTTATTTCCATTATTAATGTCTATAAAGGAATATCAATCATGATATTAAAAAGAGAGAGAGAGTAATTGAGTTTCAATAGGATCTCTTAATCAATTTTTTACTAGAAATATAAAAAGTATAACATACATTTAGATGAAAATCACACAAATATACAAGAAATTCATAAAAATAAAAATAAAATTTAGAGGATAAGGAAATAATACAATAGAAAAATAATGATAAAATTAATAATAATGATACTCAAGCATGTAATATAACAATTCTTAATTATTAGTCAATTCTTTTGTTTATATTGGACTTGTCTATCATATTTGTATTTTGTGTATTTACGGGAAGTCTAAAAAAATAATTACTCCTAAACTAGTGTAATATGTTTATCTTAGACGATTTTATTAATAAACTTTATCCTTTTTTTTGGGGGGGAAAGAAGATAGAAAGAACCATCATTAGAATAAATAGGAAATCATATTGTATGGAAAAACCTGACAGTAACAATCTGAATGACACTAAAATGAGTAAAGAATGAGTCTACGGTGATAAACACAAACAAGTACTAATTTAGCAAAAGGGAAAAAAATACAAATAAGTACTATCATAAACCACTCGTTCCTATTAACATATATATAGAAGCCTGGTAGGCTCCAACACACTCGAGAAAAGCTTCAAGAAGCCACGCAAACATGGAGCCATAAAAAGATGGGAGAAAGAGAAAGTGAAAGCCTGAATGGTCTCGGGGCCACAGTGTTTCAAGGACTACTAGTTCAGTTTGATGGGGGTGGGGAGAAGAAAGGAATAGTTGGAATTGTGGTTGGAATGGTAGGGATTGATGGGATTGTTGTAGGGGTGGTGGGCAATGGAATGGCTGGCAGAGGAGGAAGAGTCACCTTAGGAACTTTTGGCAAAGTTGGATTTGGTAAGGAGGGGATTTGGGTGCTTGGCAATGGTGGCAACGTGGACTTTGGCAGAGTTGGTTGAGTTGGCAGTGACGGCAATGGCGGCAGTGTGGTAGTTGGCAGTGTCGGCAGAGTTGGCAATGGCATGCTAGGCAGTGGTGGCAATGTGGCTTGAGGCAGTGTTGGCACAGAGGGCAATGGAGGCAATGTGGCCGTAGGCAGAGATGGAATTGTAGGAAGCGTCAATGCTGGGGGTGGAGCTGCTGGCGTGTCCAATAGTTGACGAGCCGCCAAGCTCATACAAACGCTTGACAGAGACAACGCTACAATTAAGGCCAACATGAAAACATGCTTGGAGCTAGCCATTGTTTGATAGGATCAAAGAGACCTACTCTTTTTTTTTTTTTTTTTTTTCTGAATATATATGGAGAACTTCTTTTTCTGTTTTAAGAGTTTGAGACAGGAAATATGAATTGGTATTTATAGAGTGGAATGTGAAGGGAATGTTCCAAGTGTTTGATGAGATGTAGTTGGGAATACATGGGAGAAGTTCGGGTTAGTTTACCATCTCAACTGGACTTAAAGCCTGTTTAAATTCCAACCTACCTACCCTATCAGGTTATAGCTTAACAAAAATCATCTGTTTCGGAAACCAATTTTGAGAATATATATTTATGACTCATCAGCATTGGACACACCAGCATAATGCAAAGATATAAATAAACAAATGAAATCAACAATGTCGGCAGGGGATGGACTATCAAGCAATCAACTAATTTTGAGAATGGACTTTGATGGATTTCAGACTTACAAGCTTATACCTCTTGCTTAGTATCATTTTCAAAACTAAAGTGACACGAAAGCCAATCTAAACTGCCTAGGTTTCCATCTTAACTGATTCTCTTAAGAATTGAACCAAAATCCCAAACGACCACATCCTATCTCACAGTACCTTTACCGAATTCCTCTTATGAAATTCACCCCACAATTATGGTAGCCACCTCAATGTGAGAGAATTGTAGTATCTTTATTGAGATTTTTTTTTTTTTATAAGATTTTTTTTTTTTGATAAAGATAGGAAAAAATCTCAATAAAATCTCTTTTTTGAGATTTTATATATAGAAAGTCTAATTGCAGATTGTTAGAACTTAGAATAACTATAATTCTACAATGAAAACCTATTTATAGGCACCCTCTTTGATTATAATCGTAATACAAACTAGTCGATAATCCGTGCAATGCAATGTTCAACAAAATATCTTTTTTTTTTCCTTTTTTTTTGTATAATTATTCAAATTTGATCATTATTGTAATTATTAGTGCATATTTATTATGATTGTGTTTGTATAAAGAAATATCTATTTTAAAATTTATAGAAAATATCACTTGACAAGATTCTAATAGAGGGGATTAAATATAGGGTAGAATTTAAAATCAATTAGAAAAATACATTTTAGAATAATGACCTATAAAATCGTGAGACCTCAAAAATTTATGTCAAAATATTATTAGGTCAATCAAAAGTCAAACATCTTCAATTTTATATAGATTAATCACAAACCTGTGCGATGCGCAGAAAAAATTTGAAAATATATTTTTTTGTTAAGTGAAAAATAAAAATAGTAGATGAGACTTTTTTTTTTTTAGAGCGTTTCAACCTATGACATTCACTCTTGATGATAATTTTTTATTATTAAACCAATATACTAATTGGTTTATGATGTAGACTGTGATTGAATCTCAGATCTCTTATTTAACCATCAGTATTCTACTTATAATATACTATATGTTGATGTGATTCAATAGGAACATGACAATAATAAATGATGAACTTCAACTTTTAGATCGATATTATATAAATATAGATTATAGTTAATATGAGCATTGGACAAATAAAGACAATGGACTTGACCTTACACAAACTATGTACAAAGAAGGTTGATTTATAAGAATATTATAAGTGGAGTGCATTTATAAGTACAATGAACTTACGTCTATACAGACCAATATCTTAACCTATTCTGACACAAATTTATAATTTGTTTATCACGATGGTTATTTCAGGCTATCATCTGTTTATTGCCTTGCACATATTACCTTTGATGTGATGTAAAATAAATAGCACATGCTTTCCTAGAGTAGCAGGGACACAAGAAGTTACAATGCAAGATCAAAGGAGGGTATCAGTAGAGGCCATCAAGGTGATAGTGTCAAAATTGCATGAAATTTGGAAGATTTAAGGGAAATGGCATTCTAATCAAGATTCATAAAATGATAGTTGCCAAAATTTAGACGAATTCCTTAATTAAAGCCCGAAAAACAGAGTTTTTGCTATTTATAGCAATATTTGTTTTCCTTAATAACTTTTAGTTTAAAAGTTAGAATAAAGTATTGTCTATTTTGGGACAACCCTTAAGGTCAGTAGTTTATGATTCTGCATTTAACTCAATTTTTCCATTTTTGGTAAATTTCAGTATTTTGTTACCTACTTACGTAATTAGCGGAACTTAGGGGTTTCTAGACTTTTTTTTTCCCGGTATTTATATGTTTTGTAGCCATCAGAGGCAAATTAGACTATTATCAATAAATACAAACTTTTGTCAAATTATTTCTCTGGTGGATTGCAGTCTTCTTCTCCTTGTGGATTCGAAGTTTACTACTAGGAACTAATAATATAGTTTCTATTCCATTAAAAGAGTATCGTGTGTACTTTCTTTAAGCTTCCACGACATCATGATGTGTTTGCTATTTAGATTTATTAGGCTCCAAACTTTTCTATATTCTATTTGCAATAAAATTTGTTGTGATTATGAATAACTGAGTTGTTTGGGATCCAGTGGCTTTTGATCTTTCTTAGAGCTTAGTTCTCATACTTGGTAACTTAGAGTTTAATTTAGTTGCCTTTCTTGTATTTCCTCCTTCAAACATAAAAAGTCATTTTAATTGAGGCAATATCAAACCACAACCCTTTAAACACAAAGTCAAATAATCCTCTAAGCCAAAAAAAAAAAAAAAAAAAAGAAGTCTAATAATCCATCCCAATTCATAAGCAATCAATTTGAAGCTTGGTAAAAGGCATCAATTGACCTTCACAACTCTTCCTCTCCATTATTCATCAAGCTACAGAATTATATTTCCTGGTCCCTTCTCTTGAAGGTACTTTTAAGCATATTGTAGTTCCATGGTAATTCATGTTGAGAAGATAAAAACTTTGGAGAGTTTCTTTGAGTAATTAATATAACATATAGAGACACACTTTAATCTAAAAGGCTTAAATCCAATTGGTATGTACTTAATTATATTATATTAACTACTTATTTTTCTCATTATTATTTAATGTGAGACTTCACTCACACGTATACACCCAACAATCTCCCCTCACGTGTAAGTCTTTGCCTCTCTATGTGCTTCAAGACCTCTTTGTGGGCCATGCATGAACAAGTTCTACTCGCTCCCTCTTGCCTAATGGGTTTTTCCATTCACTAATACATCACCCATGAGCCTCTACATGTCAACCCCGCATGTTTTTTTATCCTCCACGAGAACCTCACACTTCACCGTTGTCTAGTACCATTGGCAATAATATTCCTTTGTTAGGCTTTTCCAAGATCGTTTGTGTGGGCTTGGTGCAATGTATATAATGTCCCCACTCCAACTACTAAAGGGACCCGCCCTGCTCCAATTGCAAAAGGTTTCAAGTCTAAACACTCCACTCCTGCTTCAACTGCGAAAGGAACCTCGATAACCTTACTTCCTTTGAGCCACACCACCATGGGCTCTAATATCACTTGTTGGAAAGATAAAACCTTGGAGAGCTTCGTTGAGTAATTAATATAACATATAGAGACACATTTTAACCCAAAAAGTTTAAGCCTAATAAGTATGTACTTAATTATATTATATTAACTACTCATTTTTCTCACCATTATTTAATGTAGGACTTCACTTACACATATACACCCAACAATTCAGGGCCCTCTAAATTAAGATGGTGGTATAATTTGAGATCATTTTGAAAATTAGAATGTAGTCTTCTCTCGTAATTCCAACGTCTAATTTATTCGTAGAATTATGGGCCATTCGGGATGAATTATCCTTTGCGTGGGAGTTGGGAAATCATAATCTCATTCCTGAAACTGACTATTTAAGTACATATCAAACTTTCTTACTACCTCCAGTACTTCTCATTCATCTTTTAGTGCATTAATTTATGATTGCATGAGTATTCTTGCTAGGCCTCGGCAAGTTTCAATCCAACACATCTACCATAAATTAAAATAAACGCTCTAAATCTCTAACTGTTGAATTCTTTTGTTTATTATTGTACTTTCATCCTTCTTTGTATATTTATGGAAAATTCAAAAAATATATACTCCTAAACTTAGAGCCATTTGGCTAAATATTGTCAAAACTTAAACATTTTAACATTATAGGTACTGTTTAAAGTTTATTGGCAAAATGAGGAGAGAGGTTGAATTTCGGCAACAGCGTTGCCGAAATTCAACAAAAGTAAGAGAGAGAATTAGGAAAGAGAAAAAGGAAACAGTGAGTTTGAATTTCGGCAACACTGTTGCCGAAATTCATCTGCCCATTTTTCCTCTCTGCCCGTAAGTGTGAGTGTGTGAGAAATAGAATAAGGAGTGCCCGGAAAAAAAAAAAAAAAAAAGTAATTTCGGCATTGGTATCACCGAAAACAGTAGAAAAAAAAAAAAGGTGAATGCCAAAATTTAAAGAAAAATATAATGTGCTATGTACACAATATTTTTACAATATTTTCTTTGGCTATCACAATTTAAATTTGACATTGAGATTACTATTTTAATTTAACAACAATAACAAGTAACAACTTAATACTTAGAATTTGTTGTAAAAATATTGTAAAAATTATGTGCACCTATTATTTCTTAAAAAAAAATATAATGAATTTGCCGAAAATTTTGTAGCAATTGTGACTTGCCGAAAATGGGAGATCTGGGTTTGTGGCAATTTCTGGGAAAAAAATTAAAGACTTTTTTTTTTTTTTCAATTGTCGAAATTAGTTATATAAAAAAAAAAAAAAAAAAAACAAAAATTTCCCCAATTGTGGCAATGCCATTGCCGAAATTGTGGGAAAAATTTTCCCACAATTTCGGCAATGGCATTGCCACAATTGGGGAAATTTTTGTTTTTTTTTGTTTTTTTTTTTTTTTTTTTATAACTAATTTCGACAATTGAAAAAAAAAAAAAGTCTTTAATTTTTTTCCCAGAAATTGCCACAAACCCAGATCTCCCATTTTCGGCAAGTCACAATTGCTACAAAATTTTCGGCAAATTCATTATATTTTTTTTTAAGAAATAATAGGTGCACCTAATTTTTACAATATTTTTACAACAAATTCTAAGTATTAAGTTGTTACTTGTTATTGTTGTTAAATTAAAATAGTAATCTCAATGTCAAATTTAAATTGTGATAGCCAAAGAAAATATTGTAAAAATATTGTGTACATAGCACATTATATTTTTCTTTAAATTTTGGCATTCACTTTTTTTTTTTTTTTTTTCTACTGTTTTCGGTGATACCAATGCCGAAATTACATTTTTTTTTTTTTTTTTCCGGGCACTCCTTATTCTATTTCTCACACACTCACACTTACGGGCAGAGAGGAAAAATGGGCAGATGAATTTCGGCAACAGTGTTGCCGAAATTCAAACTCACTGTTTCCTTTTTCTCTTTCCTAATTCTCTCTCTTACTTTTGTTGAATTTCGGCAACGCTGTTGCCGAAATTCAACCTCTCTCCTCATTTTGCCAATAAACTTTAAACAGTACCTATAATGTTAAAATGTTTAAGTTTTGGCAATATTTAGCCAAATGGCTCCCTAAACTTATGTAATATGTTTGTCTTAGAGGTTTAATTTAATAAATCTTATTCTTATTAAAAGAAAAAGGGGAAAAAATCAGAAAAAATAAGAAACCATATTGTAAGGACAAACATGACAATAACAATCCAAATGACACTGAAGTGGGTAAAGAATAACTTTACAATGACAAATACAAACAAGAACTAATTTCGCATAAAAAGGGAAAATACAAACAAGTACTATCATAAATCCAATCGTTACTATTAACACATATATAGAAGCAAGGTAGGCTCCAACACACTCGAGAAAGCTTCAAGAAGCCATGTAAACATGGAACCATACGAAAATGGGATAAGGAGAAAGTGAATGCTTGAATGGTCCCGGGGCTGCAGCGTTTCAAGGACTACTAGTTCAGTTTGATGGGGGTGGGGAGAAGAAAGGAATAGTTGGAATGGTAGGGATTGATGGGATTGTTGTAGGGATGGTGGGCAATGGAGTGGCAGGCAAAGGAGGAAGCGTTGTTGGTAAAGATGGATTTGGTGAGGAGGGGATTTGGGTGCTTGGCAATGGTGGCAATGTGGTCTTTGGCAGTGACGGCAATGGTGGCAGTGTGGTAGTCGGCAGAGTTGGCAATGGCGTGCTAGGTAGTGGTGGCAATGTGGCCTGAGGCAGTGTTGGCACCGAGGGCAGTGGAGGCAATGTTGGCAGAGATGGAGCTGCAGGTGTTTGCAATAGTTGACGAGCTGCCAAGCTCATATTAATGCTTGACAAACACAGTGTTACAATTAAAGCCGACATGAAAACATGCTTGCAACTAGCCATTGTTTGATAGGATAAGAGAGGCCTAGCTAGTCTTTTCTGAATATATATGGGGAACTTCTATTTTTGTTATGAGTTGAAAGCATGAAATTCTAATAGGTATTTATTCAGCGAAATGTTGAAGGGTTCTAAGAGTTTGATGAGATGTAGTTGGGGATGCATATGTGAGGAGCTCGGGTTAGTTCAACTTCTCAACAAGATTTGAAGACTCTTCAAATTCCAACCTACCCAACCTATCAAGGGATAGCTTAACAAAAACAACCTGTTGCGGAAACCAATTTTGAGTGTTAATATGAGTCTTTAGCATTCAGCACGCATCACCTAATGACTCATGAGAATTGACTATCTGTGGCTTTCCGACTTACACGAGTATGCCTGCTACCAATTAATTTTTTCAAAACTAAAGTAGCATGAAGCCAATTTAAACTGCCTAGGTTAAGTGTTTTTCTTAATTCTTGAACCCTTTTCTTGATTCTTGAACCCAATTGACCACACCCCACCTCGCAATACCCTAACCAATTTTCTTTCACAGTATTAGGTAATGCAAATCTGTCCCCACCCTGAAACCCATCTTATATTGAGATCGAACACAATGAGAAATTCTAGTGTAGAAGATATATGAATGGTAAATATACTTATTATCAATGGTGGAGAGGGGTGGCTATCAATAAACATAATAGGGAAAAAAGAAATAGAAAAAAGAGATTACCTCACCACAAGAATAAAGAAAAGTATAAATTAGTATTACTTAATAATTGTATTAGTCTCTTGTTAAAGAACAATACTTCATGCCAAATCTTTTTTTTTTCTTTTTTTTTTTTTTTTGAAAATTCCGATTTAGATTCTTTGTCAAATACATGTTTCAGAATTACTAATTAATTATCAACCCATCTCAAATATGTGATCCACAATATAATTATATTCTACTATAGTTCAGAATGCATCAAATCATAAAGAAATATTTATATAAAAAAATGTTATAATACACTATTTGGTATGACTAAAAGGAAAACGACCTTAGAGATAAAGGCAATCCCATAGAAAGTCCACTATGAAGACACAATTACATATAGCAAGACGTACACAAAAACTTTGCACCTTGGACCCTCTATGCAACCTCAACAAGCAACCCACTTGCCTTCCCCGCAATAATTCTAGAACCTTTGAAATCCATCACACAAACCAAAACTTCTGGCACACTCCAAAGAACCTCATTGAAGATTTCTTTTATAGTACGCTCATTAGGGGGAAAATCTATGGTTTGAAGCTAATAAGCTCTTTGGATCACAAGTACGAACGGAACAAAGATAGATTTTTCTTTGAAGCACAAAAAGAAAAGTGTAAGGTTGAATTTATTCAATCATGTGTTGGCTTTATTCCGTATCAAATTTGCTTGTAATTTAGCAATTAGATATCCAAGGAGTCTCGCGACTGGCAAGTCGCCATAATAACACACGTGTGAAGCATGCAGGGGGAGCTAAAGGGTCACGACAGCTAGAGCACTATATGACAAAACTTCCAGTTTGGCCAGGCAATTAGCTTGCGACTCAAACTCGTGACTTGTTCCAGTTGCAAGGTTGAGTAGCCAGAATGCCCTGTTTGTTGAAAACTGACCTTTCGCATTCCTCATACACCCTACTATAAATACCGCTATACCCATAAAATGTTGAAAGTTTCTAGAGAGAATTTTAAGAGAGAAACCCTAGAGAAAAATAAGACTAACTCATTCACAATTTTCATCATTTGATTCTCCAAATTCCTCTACTCTCACCCTCTCCATTAATATATCCTTGAAAGGTATATTTAGCCAAATCCTTATCTCATCATACTCATATCAGTGAGGAGGTATTTTGGTGCTTGGGAAGCAATTTAGAAGGAACCAATTCATTTTGGTTGATGCAATGGGCTACTGCGAGGCTCGGTAAGCTAGAGAAGATAAGGTTCAACGTAATCCTATTAGAGCAATAAGCTTGGAGGGCTTAGATGCACTAGGTAGATTAGGTTTGGAGGGTTTTCTGCTATTCATGTATCCCAACTTGATTCTTTAGTGGATTATTAACTGCTTGGAGGGCGGTGGAGAGGTTTTACGCAAAGTACTTCGGTTTCCTCTTCAATAACACATCGCCGTGTTATTTTTGTGTTTGCATCTCTCTTCCTTTACTCTTTAACTTTTAACCATTGTTGTGATTGTATTTAAATATGGTTTAGAGTGTTTTACTAATTTGGGTTTAGCTTATATTCATCATTCTACACATATATTGTTTGTGTATAAGCTTATGTTGGTAATTTTATATTTTGGAGTCTAAATGTACATAGGTGTTTTACACCTATTTGAACTTTCAAAAAGTCATAAGGTTCACTCTCTAAATAGCACAAGTTGTGGGCTTCTTTTCTCTATTGAAATAGTATAGTGCAAATTAGGGTTTATATAGATGCAAACATAAGTGACAGAACAAAATCTAATGCAAAAAGAATACGAAAACAGAGTTAGAGAACAATTTTTAGCAATCTTTCAAGCAAGGGCCCTCGCTTGAGTGGGTTTTAATCACTTGCTTGAGCACGTCTTTTGTTTCTTGGTAGACCGAGCCTTGGTCTCTACTTGAGCAAGCCCTTTCAACCAGCTAGTCTTCGATTCTTCTTTTAAGTAGAGAATTTGAACATGAATAAAATACATTGATAAGCCAATTTGGTTACAAGTAACCGCCTGCATTTTTCCTATTATTTTGTTAAAAGTCCTACTTTTAGAAAATGTGAGCAAGAAAATAAAAAAGCAAAGTCCCAAAAAAAAAAAAAAAAAACTAGAGTTCCCCCTTATGATAATTTAAACATATATTTTGCTCATGTATATGTCAAAATCCATACAGTAAGTTGTTAACATCAACCACCCAATCTCTCACACAGCCACACATAAATCAATCTCTCTCTCTCTCTCTCTCTCTCTCTCTCTCTCTCTCTCTCTCTCTCTCTCTCTCTCTCTCTCTCTCTCTCTCTCTCTCTCTCTCTCTCTCTCTCTCTCTCTCTCAAAATTAAAGATTAGATTTTAACTTTCCTTCATCATGCATCGCTTTATCCAACATAAAGTAAAAACTCAACCCTTAAAAAAAAAAAGAAAAATTACTTTTCATTTATTTTTCTTAAATTTTACACCTAAACCAGGATGCTTAATTCCTTATATGATTGTAACATATTTTTATGGTGGAACTTTAGTACCAAAAAAATCCAACCAAAACAAGATCAAAATTATAGAATTTATACCATAATAACTATGAAATCATCAAGTTATGTGTTGAATTCATTTTGTTTGGACATTTTGAGGCTATTGAGTTATTCTATTGTTAAGTGATTTTGCAATAGTACTTTTAGTAAATTAGATTTTATGTTTCTATAGGTTAAAATTTATTTGATTCTTTTCCTATTGTAATTTATATTTTAGATAGTTTGTTTTATTTATATATTTACAAATGTCAACTAGAAAAGAAATATTATATAAAAAATGAAGAAGTAGAGAAGAGAGAAGTGTAGAAAAAAAATAATTGAATCTCGAATTCCTTAATAGATTTGAACGGTTTTAGACCCCTTAAAACACAACCAGATTGGTTAACCTAGATTAATTAGCCAAGTTGTTATTTAGTCAAATTATACAATTCTAAATTAAAGCAATCAAATAATCATATCAAAATAATAAAGCAGCGGAATAATAAAAAACACAATGATATGATCACCCAGGAAACCACACGGTAAAAACCTGGGGAGGATTTGACCCACCGATCCTCAAGGCAAACCTGAATCCACTATGAAAGAATCGAAGTTCATACAAAAGGACTACAAGCTCCCCGCTTAACTTCCTAATACTACCCACCAATAAAACTTACTGACATGACCACGTGCAAGTTCCAAATCCACAGACTCCTTCTTTCTTGGACTCTTCAATCAAGTACAATCACCCCCACTTGTGTATCTTTAAGTTCTTGAATCTGCAACTGAATGATTATCAAGATGTTGATAACCCTAAGTTTATGTGAAGGAAAGCTTCTCAAAGATTTCACAAGAGATTCACATAAACAGCAATATGAGCAACAAAGACCTTAGAGAGGTATGGGTACAAAACCCTAGATACAAAAGAGACACACTCTTCTCTCTCTCTAAAAGCTCTTAAAGACGTGGCTTAGGGTTTCCTTTATATAGTGAGAGAATTAGATCTGAAACCCTAATCCTTATTGGGCTTAAGCTACTGTTTGGGCCGACTTAAAATTCTGCAGATACGATTTTCGATCGATCGAGCCTGTTCTTCGATCGATCGAACCAGGCAGAATATGAAGTCTTCTTCCTACAGCTTGTATGATCTTGAATCTTGACTTGAATCATCTTGAGCACTATCTAATAAAACCTATAAACTCTAAGATTTATATCTAGACAAGTTTGTGTTCACGATTTGCCAATTGTTCTAAACATTTAGAACCTAACAAGATTTATTACTAAAAATATTTAAAATATATTACAAAAAATTTAGATTCAAATCTCACAAATGAACAAGAAATTTATTATTTTAAAAAAAGGTTAGAAGGTAATGAAAAATAAAACAAAAAAATAACAAAAAAATAATTATAATATTATTTTCCATAACAATTGTAGGGACTAGATCTGAGCGCTTCTTCTGCTAGACGAGTGGACTCAAATCCAGCTAGCCCAATACAATGAATTTGTAGAGAGTGAGACAAAGAACTAGATTTTAGTGCATGGACAACGGTCAATATAATGGTCATAACAATCAAAAATAGATAAACTGAGATTATATAAAAAAGTTTGTCTTCAGCACAATCCGAGGAGCTTTGTGACAATTATTGAATGAGGATGGTTGCCACCTTCCCCCCCCCCCCCTCCCTCCCCTTTTTGATATGTTTTTCCCTATTATATAGTCCTCCTCAAATGATATTTTTCTCCCACTTGTTGATCATTCATGCCTATCCTGACTACCCGTCTCATCAGACACCTTACCAAATCTCCTGTGAGTTGCAGCAATTAAGGCAGCACTGTTCAGAGGTCATTTCTCCATTAATGCGGCTAGAGCGTTAATTATGTGCATTTAATATGGAGGTGACAATATCTCCTTGAATTGCTCCTCCGCCATGCTTCCCTGAATGACCCATCATAATTGCCTTTTCCTTGGGGTGCTTAGGGAGGCCGCCTTTGGTGGTGTGCTGCTCTTCCTTTCTGTGGTCTCAGATGGCCAAGGATAGGATCATCCTCGGCGATATTTCTTGGCAACTTGGGCTTTCTATGCTCATCCTCGGACGATTCTTCATCCTTGGCGTGGGCCTTGGGCTTAATATAAAGTGGGCTAGGGTCGCCAGATTCTCAAGCCCTACAATAGCCTTTCAAAATCCTGCTATCCAGATCCTCGGACAGGGAGGAGGATTTTGATGTCCTCGGGCCTATGTCATGGCTTGTCTAGTCTTGTCCTATGTCAGCGCTAGAGTCTTTTCACCTATCCAATGTACGTTTCTGGCACCTCAATATATGGCGTGCACCCATATTAAATTCTGGCGGCTTTATACTCCCCACATTCAACGGTGTGATGGTAATCTAACGGTGGGGAAGTTTTGCCTTTATGGGCGGGAAACCCCACATAGTTGTTTTTGATTGAGGGTATAAATACCCATTTGAACTGACTTGTCTCTTTACTTTTGCATTCAAAAGTTCTTGCGCACACACCCTGAATCTGGTCAAGTCTCTAACCCAACTCGCATCTTTTGGCAGCATAAAAAGCCTGTCCTGGGAGCCTTTCCTCATTTCTGTAAGTTTCTTCTTACTCTATCTCATGTTTCGCCCCTTCTAATTTTCTTTTTCACTTATTCCTCTCTTTCTTTTGCTCTTCCCTAAGTCTTTCAGACATTCTTTAGGATGGGTAGGTTTAAAAAGTTGGTTGAGTATGAGGAGGCGATGGAGAAATTCATCACCGATTATAGGATACCTAGTAACGCGAGTTTGAGGTAATGTGAAGAGGGGGATTGGTATATCAGGAGGGGAGTGGGTAAAGTAGTGATTCCCATAATTGCCTTCCTTGAAGGCGGTATAAGAATCTCTATGGGGCCAATGATGAGGGAATACCTTAGGCACTTCTAATTAGCCCCTACCTAGTGCGCCATTAACGTGTTCAGGATCTTGGGTTGCGTGGATGCCTTAAACGAGAAGATGTTGAGGTTAACCCATTACAACGTAAATTGGTGCTACAACCTCTAACGCCTAAAGGGCAAGTCCTATTACATGAAGACGAGGGAAGATAAGGTTAGACTTATTCAGTGTCTCCCCGAGTCCAGTAAAGGGCTAAATAAGGACTTTCTCATTGTGTCAGGGGAATGGCATGATGGCATTCATTGTCCAACAGAGGAGGGGACACCAAGTGGGGTGCCTAGAGTAGAAGAGGACTTGATCTTTTGTGTTATTGTAGTTTGCATTATTTGGTTTCTAACATGAACGTGCTTTCTTTTTAGTAGATCCACACGCTTTCGGACGACATTTTCATTTGGTCAACAAGGAAGACTTGGAGACCATACTAAGGCCAAAGATCTTTGTGAACGAAGCTGACAATCAAGTTAGGGCTACTCACAAGATCCTCAAGTACGATCCGATCCAAAAGTCGTTCTCGGCTCCGAAGTATGTGATTAGAGCCAAAGATCCTCGGCTTCGCAAAATCACCATAGCGGAGCACAGGATTTTACTCCCTGAAGGGTCTCCTATCCCAGAGGGCGTCCAATTGCCAGACCCTTCTTTGTCCCATCAAGCTGCAGAGGATGAGGGAGAAAGAGCCGTGAGAGAAAAGGAAGTTGCTGATTTGGGTTTGTCCGATGATGAATTTGGCGCTTTCGACCAAGTGAATTTGTTCGAGGACCCCTTTGGTGGCCTAGGCGACCTCAACTTGACTGAAGCGGATATCTTGTCATAAGGGATTTCTTCTCAGGCCAAGATGGGTTTCAAGAGGAAGTCTCAGACCAGCTTGTTCGATCTAATTGAAGGCCAGGCGGGGAAAGATGCACTAGGGAAGCAACAATCCAAGCCTTCTCCTCCTCCACCCAAGCCTCAGCCTGTGCAGACTAAGTTGTACTCAATTCAACCGACCCTCACTCCTCAACTTGAGTCCACCAATCTAAAGAGGAAGAGGCCATTCAAAGGCAAAGATCCAATGGATGGGGGGAGATCTTGCTCTTCCCAAGAGGAGGATGAAGCCTAACGACCCTCTAAGTAGTTGAGGATTGGGCACCAAGGCTAAGAAAAGGTGGTCGCCTGGCAGTCCGAGCCCTAGACTTGGCTACTGATCACCATGCTTCATTGGAAGCCCTTGACGGATGACGCCTCCCTTAGGAACTTTTGAGGGGGCAAAGGCGCTTATGTGGCCGATGCCCTGGAAAGGTCCCTGCTACTCCCCACCAACATAGCCGAGCTAGGGAGCTTGAGGTAGCAGAAGGTTGTCCTTAGTCTCAAGAGGTACCTGGGTATGGTAAGACCTCTGACACTTGTGCCTTCATTGAATCTTGTTCCTTATTTCCCAACTTACTGTGTGCTTGTTTCAATTAGCAGGCTGTCCAGGCCAGTTTTAGGCTGGTGGAAGAGGCCAATAACCAAAGTAGGGCCCTAGATCAGAAGTGTGACAAGTACTTCGATGCTGCAAATGCCCTTAAGAACTTCAAGGCTGATCTTAAGAAGGCAAGGGAGGAGCTGAAGGAGATGGCGAGGGCTAGAGACAGCGCAGTATCCGGCCTAGCTAGCGCTAAAAAACAGGCCGAGGACCAGGCAAGGCGCTTGCTGGAAGTTGAGGGTCAACTACAGATTGCTAATGAGCATATTGTTGACTTGAAGAAGAAACTGGCTGAGGTAGAGGGGGCCAGAAATGTCGCCAAGTGGGCTAGGGAGGAGGCCTTGAGGGCTAAAGTAGAGGCTGAGTTTACGAGGATAGAGGTTGAAAGCTCTAAGAAGCAAGTGGAGGAGGAGGCTTTTGTTGCAGGAGTGGCTGAGACCGAGGCTAATTTCAAGGCTCAAGTACCTAAGGTATGCAGACGCTACTACTCCCAGATTTGGAATGAGGCCCTCAATCAAGTTGGGGTTGAGGCCTCGTCTGAGTTTAGGAGGGCCAAAAGAGTGTACTACCCCCTCGCCATTCGTGAGGTCGCCTCCGCCAACTCTAAAGCTAGCACCACCTCTAAAGCGATAGACGAAGGCCAGGCCAATGCTACTAAGGATTCAATTTCAATTGATAAGCCTGCCGAGGAGACTGAGCACTAAAGGATGATGGAGAAAAAAGAAACCAATAATCAAGAAGCGCCCCAGGATGTAGTGAAGCCTCTTGCTGACTCCCAAGCCACACCTGCTGACTCTTAGGCTCCTCCTACCAAGAAAGAGTCCTCTAAAGTTGCCCCTTCGAGTTAGGATCCCAAGGCATCAGGCGAAACCTTTTGGCAGACCCCCAAGGACAAGCTATCTATCAAGTTGAAGAAATAGGCCATCTTGATGGGCTATCTTATTTTGTCGACTGGCAATTATAGTCTTCTTTTCTTTCATTTTATTTTATTTTTTGTCTCGGTAATATTGTAATGAAACTAATTTTTGTGCAATATATCCAATCGTCTGCATTCATTTTTTCGAATGACGCTTCCCTTTATTTATCGTGCTTTAATGCTTTGCTTAATACTCGATTAATCCTAGCGGTGTGCCAATAGTACTTGGGTAATTGAAAATGATGGACCCATGATGTAAATTTTGCCTCAGGTTCTAACCGAAAACTGAACAGTCTCAATCAATGTAACTTGTTTCCCCTTTAGATGAATCACAAAGGACTCTAGTTCGCAACGTACACTTTATACAAACATGCGCCTTTCATAAAATTGCCGAGCCTAAGAGAGCGTTTCAGCACTGAATGCAAAGGAAAGATAAGTGATGCTTTGAGTGATGTTGTAAGGGAAATACTTTTTATGTACCTTAAAGTGCTTTAAGTGGTGCTCATGGGCCCGTTTTCGTTTCACGTTTTTATCAAAGTAGGCTAGGGCAAGTGATCCGAGGCACCAAACTTCCCTCTGGTTGTGTTTACAACTTAGGTGAATGCTCACGCTCCGCTTTGTTGAAAGTAGCTAGTTTCCCCACATGTTTGAGTCCGAGGACTATGCAAGACCTTGGTTCTGTCTAGTACTTAGTCTTGTGAAGCAACTAGTTTCCCCATAGGTTTGAGTTCGAGGACCATGCAAGACCTTGGTTCTGTCTAGTACTTAGTCTCGAAGTAACTAGTTTCTCCATAGGTTTGAGTCCGAGGACCATACAAGACCTTGGTTCTGTCTAGTACTTAGTCTTCTAAAGTAACTAGTTTCTCCATAGATTTGAGTCCAAGGATCATGCAAGACCTTGGTTCTGTCTAGTACTTAGTCTTGAAGTAACTTGTTTCTCCATAGGTTTGAGTTCGAGGACCATGCAAGACCTTGATTCTGTCTAGTACTTAGTCTTTTGAAGTAACTAGTTTCCTTATAAGTTTGAGTCTGAGGACCATGCAAGACCTTGGTTCTGTCTAGTACTTCATCGTTACTGCTTGGAGTGAAGGAACTTGTCCTTAGAGTTGGAAAGTTTGCTTCTGAAGTGATAATGGTCTTGGCTTGGCCTTGCCGAAGAAGGGTTCTTTCTCAGACTTGGCCCTTAGCCCAACTTTGACCTAAACAAGGGCGGCTTCGGCCTTCCATCCTCACATGTGACAGTAGCCCCATCGTGCCAATTTTTCGCCACTTCTGATTACGAGGCGTCTTTTGGCTATTCGGGTTGTGTACCTGATGTTTTGGTATGTGAAGTGCGCTCTCATTAATATCTTTGTGGATTAATGTAAATCCAGCAATTGGTGGCTTCTTTGGAAATTGGTCGGGGTTAATATCACTTATAATTCTTCCCTCGAATTCCGTGTGGATTAATTTCCACCAACCTTCGCCTTCTATATAAGGCATTCTAGGGGAATCGTTCTCTCACATTTTACAAATCTTTGAGTTCGACAGAAACTTTAAGTTCTCAACCCTCTAGGTATTTCCAAGGACTTTGCCAAGATTATGATCAAGGGTTAGGGAAATGGGATGGCCCTGGCCCTGGATAAGGGCGAGGGCAAGGAAGCCAAGCCCCTTTCAAGAACCAAGAATGTCGTCCAGATCCTGGATGATGTAGTTGAGGCAAAGGAAGCGAAGACCAAAGATGTTCCTACCTTCCAACCAAGCAAGGAAGAAGACCCTCCTTCTTCAACCGAGAGCCAAAGTAGGTGTGAATCGTATCAGACTTTCGGTGTGACAAAATTTGGGTTTCATCTTGATGGTAGGACATTCGATAGAGGTTTGTAAGATTATGGAATGGTTGATGCCCAGGTGTTGCCGCCTCTAATGCTTAATTATCATGAAACTGGGGGAGAATCAAGGGAACACCTTGGGATGGGCTATCAGGCGCTTCTGCTTCTTCTCCTTTCTCATCGCCGATACCATCCATTCTGGCTCAATTGCTGTTGGTAGCCTTAAAACAAGCCTGCCTTAGCCTCTCTTTTTATAATTAGCTTTAGACCAAGCCTGCCTAAGCCTCGGTTTCTATAGTTAGCTTTAGAACAAGCCTACCTAAGCCATTTGGTGTATGATGTACTTTTCCTTTATTTAATAAAAATGCTGCACTTTTTACTTGCTTTACTTTCTAAATCTTTCATTTCTTTGCAATAATTTTTTCATGAGTGAATGTCTTGTTGTTTTTCCCTCCAATGGGACTTGGAATTAGTGTTGTTGAAGGTAACGAAAAATTGTCTTCTCAACTTTAACAAAATCAACAGTAGCACTTAGCCGCTAACTTTAAATAAGCTAACAACGTAGGAACAATCAGGATCATAACCATGTACTCTATACCGCTAGTTGTGCAATCATCAAAAAATGTCGCTAGCGCGCGTTGATCTTCCCAAAGTAAGAGGCCCAAGGACCTGACCTGACTAAGGTTCCGTTTAACCGCATCAAAAGGTTCCAGGATATCAATATATTCCTTCCGGGCTACCAGACCCACAGGAACTAGCCCCTTGTTAGATGCACGGGGTGTATACTTAATGTCAGAAGCCCCCAAGACTGCGCCCTATTTAGCAATCCTCTCCACATGATCAGTACCTCAAAGTGTATACTTGAAGGGACTGCTAAAATGACCCTCTTTAGGGACCCCTGCTGATGGGAGCTTAATCCTACCATGATTGACTGTTGCACTCACTAATGCACAAGTTCTTTCCACAGACGGCGCCAATATAGGGACTGGATCTGAGCACTTCTTCTGCTGGACGAGTGGACTCAGATCCAACTAACCCAATACAATGAATTTGTAGAGAGTGGAATAAAGAACTAGACTTTAGAGCATGGACAACGGTCAATATGATGGTCATAACAATCAAACATAGACGAACTGAAATTATCTAAGAAAGTTTGTCCTCGGCACAATCCGAGGAGCTTTGTAACAATTATTGAATGAGGATGGTTGCCTCCTTCCCTCCCCCCCCCCCCCCCTTTTTGATTTGTTTTTCACTATTATATAGTCCTCCTCAAACGATCTTTTTCTCCCACTTGTTGATCATCCATGCCTATCTCTGACTACCCGTCTCATCAGCCACCTTACCAAACTTCCTGTGAGTTGCAGCAACCAAGGAAGCACTGTTCAAAGGTCATTTCTCCATTAATGCAACCAGAACGTTAATTGTGCGCATTTAATGTAGAGGCGACAGTTTCTCCTCGAATTGCTCCTCCACCATGCTTTCCTGAATGACCCATCATACTTGTCTTTTCCTTGGGGCGCTTAGGGAGGCTGCCTTTGGTGGCGTGTTTCTCTTCCTTTCTGTGGTCTCGGATGGCTGAGAACAGGATCATCCTCGGCAATATTTCTCAGCAACTTGGGCTTTCTACGCTCATCCTCGGACGATTCTTCATTCTCGGCGTGGGCCTTGGGCTTAATATAAAGTGGGCTGGGGTCATCAGATTCTTAGGCCCCACAACAACATTCAAACATGTAATATAACTATTCTTGATTATATAAAAAGACTTGATACTTTTCCAAATGCACGTATTATTATTTACTAAATTTTATTGACAAATCTTGTCACAAATTATTTAAAGAAAAAGTTTATAAATTTAAAATTGATGAAATACTATTTGACATTGATTATGTTATAAGAAGATTCATCGGATTAACCACTGGTCTTGCAGGGATGGTTTAAAATTAATAAGCTTATCAATGGTACAAAGATGGTGGTTCTAATGGTGGCAATGGTCTTGCAACATTGTGTAGGCTTCTAATTGTCGCATACGGCGAGAAACATTCTCTAGAATTGGTGGAGCAATACTGAAGAGGTCATACGGCAAGAAACTTGTTGGAGAATCTTTAGGCAGCAGATGGATGCAAAGGAAGACAGGACTGCTTGAGAACAAAGAGGTCAAAGCAATGACTATGATGCGATGTTAGAATTGTGAATCAATTCCATGGAATTCCATGAATAAAACTTAATTTCCAAGTTACTAATTTTATATAGTCAAACATATGAGTGTAGTACATGTATGTGTCTTGTACAAGTATGTCAATAGTACAAGGCTTATTAGTAATGGACTCGTAAACTATAAATGGTGGGTAATTCGAGCCCCTCTAGAGCTGGTGGTATAATTGAGTTCATTTTGGAAATTGATGTGTAGGATTCTCCTGTAGTAGTTTATATATTTAGTTTATTTGCAAAATTATGGGCTGCCTATTTGGGATGGATTATCCTTTGCTTGGGAGTCGGGTTATCATAATCTCACTCTTGAAACCGACCCAATTCAGGCATATTTTACTATATTACTAGTGCTGTCATTTCTCATTCGTGCCAAGTCTTGGCAAGTTTCATTCAAACAAATCCACTGTGAAGCAAATAAACGTATCGTTGCTCTAGTTGTTTTGGGGACATCTATTAGACTATTAGTCAACCCTTTTATTTATATTGCACTTGTCCATCAGCTTTATATTTTTTGTATGTGTAAGGGTATATATTATATAAGTCCAAAAATATTTACTCCTGATGATCTTCTGTAATATGTTTATGTTAGACAATTTTGTTTAATTAATCTTATCCATATTTTGGGGGCGGGGGGGAGAGAGAGAGAGAGAACAGAAGATATCTTCTATCGATAGAGGACCATCATTAGAATAAATAAGAAATCATATTGTAAGGACAACAGATATGACAATAACAATCCAAGGACAGTGAAATGAGTACTGAAGAATGACTCTACAATGACATACGTAAACAAGTACAATCATAGACCTACTGGTTCCTTATTTTAACACATACATAGAAGCCAGGCAGGCTCCAACAGACTCGAGAAACGCTTCAAGAAGCCAAGCAAACATATAGCCATCCCAAAAATGGGAGAAGGAGAGTGAATGCCTGAATGGTCTCGGGGCCGCAGCATTTCAAGGACTACTAGTTCAGTTTGATGGGGGTGGGGAGAAGAAGGGAATTGTTGGAATTGTAGGAATTGACGGGATTGTTGTAGGGGTGGTGGGCAATGGAGTGGCAGGCAAAGGAGGAAGAGTTGTTGGCAAAGATGGATTTGGTAAGGAGGGGATTTGGGTGCTTGGCAATGGTGGCAACGTGGACTTTGGCAGAGTTGGTTGAGTTGGCAGTGACGGCAATGGTGGCAGTGTGGTAGTTGGCAGTGGTGGCAATGTGGCTTGGGGCAGTGTTGGCACTGAGGGCAATGGAGGCAATGTTGGCAGAGACGGAGCTGCAGGCGTTTGCAACAGTTGACGAGCAGCCAAACTCATATTGATGCTTGACAAAGACAATGTTACAATTAAAGCCAAAATGAAAACATGCTTGCAACTAGCCATTGTTCGATTGGATCAGAGAGACCTAGCTAGTCTTTTCTGAATATCTATGGGGAACTTCTATTTCTGTTATGAGTTGAAAGCATGAAATTCTAATTGGCATTTATAGAGTGGAATATTGAAGGGTTCCAAGTGTTTGATGAGATGTAGTTGGGGATGCATGGGAGAAGCTCGGGTTAGTTCACCTTCTCAACAAGACTTGAAGCTTGTTCAAATTCCAACCTACCTAGCTAGAATCCAGATAGCTTAACAAAAAAGATCTGTTATGGTTGTAGAAACCAATTTTAAGAGGTAATATATATGACTCATCACCATTCGACACGCCTGTATAAGGCAAAAATATAAATAAATAAAATCTACATGCATGCCAGCAGGGTCTGGGCTAATCAAGTAATCAGCTTTGTCCTGCATGCAACACCTGATGAGAAATGAGAATTAACTATCCGATGGACTTCCTTTTTCTTTTTCTTTTTTTTTCCTTTTATTTATTTATTTATTTTTTTGGTCCAAACCTATAGTGATGGATTTCAAACTTACAAGCATATGCTTTTGTTATATCATTTTTCAAAACTAAAGCGGCATGAAGCCAATCTAAACTGCCCAGATTTCCCAATCGACCAAACCCCACCTCTTAATGCCTTTTACCGATTTGCTATTACAATATTAAGAAATTCAAATCTGTCTCACCCTGGAACTGGGATATAGCCATGCTTGGACTTGGGCCTCCCCTTTACAATATTACCGATTTTATTCATGGCCATAAAAAAATTTATAGAACTAAAAAAAAAAAAAAAAAAAGTAACAAGCCCAAAAAAAATTAGCCTAACACCAAAAATTATTAATAGCAAAGTTAAAAAAATTATGTCCAATCAACTAATTTTACTTAAAATAAACATTGTGGTCCTCTAAAAATTTTAAACAAAATAATTTTTCCTTTAACCAGCCATAGACACATGCCAAATTTTGAAGCATGCCAAATAATGATTTTGTATCTTTGTTTTTATTGACAGATTGTTAAATGGATGTTTATTTGAAATTTTATAATGATTTTTTTAATTTATATACTTTTTCCCCCTGACTCTAAATCCTATCTCTATTCCTACCCTGAAACCATCTTATATTGACATCAAAAAAAATAAATGAATGGTACAAAATATACTTGTATTCAATGGTAAAGGAGATGCAGGTTGTATTGATTATTGAGTATTTATACAATACTCTACAAGTACAATAATGTCATACTCTCTCGTCACATAATAATTAATCTCTTTAATTCATAGTGATATCTACTATAAATATGGGAGGAGAGTATTTTATTATTGCACTCCCAAAGTTTTGTATAGTTTTACATCTTAAATTACTCTCACATGCACTTGGAATCTTCGTACGTGGGTCTCGTAAATAAGTAAAAACAATGTTGCATATACCTACTCTTTGGTCTAAAAGACACAGAAAAATATTTCTTTGCTGTGAATCAAATTAAAATCCTTTACGTTGCTTTTAGGATGATTACCAAAAAAAGTACTTCCAAGAAAATTGGAAAATTTTATGGTATTATTTTCTTATATAGTTTTAGTAGTATTACATTGGTTTCATCATTTTGTAAAAGGGATTCTCAAAAATAAAAAAGTTGTAACTGGAATTACAATTGTAGAGTTAGGATTTGTGGCCCAAGTCCAAAAACAATAAATTTGCAAAACATGGATGATAGAGCTAGGTTAACTATAGAGCTTACAACGGTTGATAACAGCATACAAGTATAAACCAGCATAAAAGTACATGTCAAGACTAAGTAAGTTCAAATCCGAAGAAACTTATGATAAATTGAATACAGGTTACAATTCTTTTTGTTATAGTTAGACCTCTCTCCTTCTTTTTAGGAGCCCTTCTTCTTTATATAGCATCCCCCCCCCCCCCATCATTCCCATCGTTCACTTGTTTTTCATCCAAGTCCCTACTTGAGTGCATGTCATGTCATTTATCTCTCTCAGCTTTTATGAATAGCGGTAGCTAAAGTTGTATTGTTCAGGGGTCTTCTCCACATAAATGCGAGCAGAAAAATTGCTGTAGGGCATTGAATATGGTGGTGGCAGCTTTTTCTTTTAGATATTTCTCTATTCTTATTATCTCAGGCGTGTCCAAAGCTTATCTAGACTGCCGAAGTCATTAGTGAGCTCATTCTAATCCTCCAGATATTTATATGACCCAAAATCTTTGCACCTAAGGATAATGATCTCTTCAGAGCACTGATGCTCTCTTCGGACAGAGTCTCTTCGTCTCCATGTATCCTTCTTTTACAAGAAGTATCCCTCGACAATTTTAGCCTCTTCGGACCTACAATAACCTTCACACTGGGCTTTATGCCCACTGCGTATGGTTGGGCCTTCCCCCGCCCTCCTCCCCCCCCCCCCCCACAACAATATTTTAGAGTTAATTATTTGGATGATTACTCTATTTAGAATTATTAAAATACTATATATCAATTATTTGTGAAATAAGTGAATTGTATTTTACATTGTCAAAAATATTTAATGAATGGGTTCAATTCAAGTGGATTCTAGTAATAATGGCATCTGTTATGGTGCTCCATGCATGTGGTATTGAACCCACCACCCCACTCTACCTACTAAAATAAAGTTTTTAAATTACATTGACTAACTTTATTTTGGTATCAATTTAAATTATTGATAATGTGTAAAAATATAATTCAATCATTTCATGATGAATGAATGTGATTTTAGGAACACATAAATCGGAAAAGGAAATGCTACCTGTCGCAGTAAAATTATCTTGAAAAGAGACCTACAGAATTTGCTTTACAAATGAACTTAATTGAGGAAGGAGATTTGCCTTTTTAAGAAGTGTGGTTTGGAGATAAAGCGGTATGAGGGAGTAAATTGCTAATTGTAATATATATGGTGACATCTAAAGTCAAGCTAATAATATCGTATATATTTGTAATTAAGCATGGTAGATTTTGAGTATCAAACCTAATAATTGGGATTTAATACCCTGGTTATGCTTAAATTTAAGATAATGTAATTTAATATGATCCAATTTTTTTCTTGTGTAATATGTTTAAGTTCGACAACTTTATTTAATTAATCTTATCCTTATTAGGCGGGAAAGAAAAAGAAAAAGATAGAGGACCATATATCGATAGAATAAATCAGAAATCATATTATATATATGGACAAACATGACAATAACAATCCAAGTAATACTGAAATGAGTAAAGAATTACTCTACAATGACATACAAACAACTACTATCATAAACCCACTCATTCCTAATTATACATATATAAAGGCAAAGCAGGCTCTAACACGCTCGAGAAACGCTTCAAGAAGCCTTGAAAACATAGAGCCATCCAAAATGGCCGGGAGTAGGAGAAAGTGAATGGCCTCTACGGCCGCAGCGTTCCAAGGACTACTGGTTCAGTTTGATGGGGGTGGGGAGAAGAAGGGAATTGTTGGAATTGTAGTTGGAATGGTAGGGATTGACGGGATTGTTGTGGGGATGGTGGGCAATGGAGTGGCTGGCAAAGGAGGAAGAGTCGTTGGCAAAGACGGATTTGGTACGGAGGGGACTTGGGTGCTTGGCAATGGTGGCAACGTGGACTTTGGCAGTGACGGCAATGGTGGCAGTGTGGTAGTTGGCAGTGTTGGCAATGGCATGCTAGGCAGTGGTGGCAATGTGGCTTGAGGCAGTGTTGGCACTGAGGGCAGTGGAGGCAATGTTGGCAGAGATGGAGCTGCGGGCGTTTGCAATAGTTGACGAGCTGCCAAGCTCATATTAATGCTTGACAAAGATAGTGTTACAATTAATGCCAAAATGAAAACATGCTTGCAACTAGCCATTGTTTTTTAGGATCAAAGAGAGCTACTTCTTTGTCAATATATGTGGAGAACTTGATCTATCTCTGTTATGAGTTTGTATGCAATTCTAATTGGTATTTAAAGAATTGAATGTTGGAGGTTTCCAAGTGTTTGATGAGATGCAGTTGAAGAAGAACGGAAATGTTCGGGTTAGCTCACCTTCTCAACAAGACTTGAATCCCGTGCAAATTCCAACCTACCAATATAGCTTAAGAAAACAATCTGTTGTGGTTGTAATAGAAACCAATTTTGAAAGGTAACATATACAGAATCTACATGCCCGCACGCGTCACCTGATGAGAAGTGAGAATTGACTATCTGATGGATTTCTTTATCTTTTCATTTTTCAGTCCAAACCGATAGTGATGGATTTCAAACTTACAAGCGTATGCCTTGCTATATCATTTTTCAAAACTAAAGCGGAATGAAGCCAATCCAAACTGCCTAGATTTCTATCTAAATTAACTGATTTTCTTGATGCTCTTGAACCTGAACTTGTTTTTTACAGTAAAGGTTTTTTTTTTTTTGAGTAAAAAGTAAAGTTTTGTATAGCTTTCAATGTTGAATTGCTCACAGGCACTTAGAATATTCGTATGTGAGTCTTATAAATTAGTAAGAACAATATTGCATATACTATTATATAAGATACTTTTTTGTCTGGTTCCTCAAACCAAAAAAAAAAGAAGATACTCTTTTTTTTGCCTAAAAGACATAGCAATATATTTCTTTGTGGTAACTAGTGAATCGTATTAAAATCCTTTAGCATGCTTAGGATGATTACCAAAAAAAAAAGTAATACCAAAAAAACTGGAAATTTACATGTCACAAGTTTTCTTGTGGACATGAAAGATATCCCACCACACTTTCCAACTTATTATTATTATTATTATTATCACTAAAAAAATAGCACTTTATAAATTATAGTCATGAACTACTCTAATTTTTTTTTCTTTTTTATTAATGTGCTTCCTATCAAACTTAAAATTAACAAAGTATTCTACATTTAGTTGTCGTCATCATCATCACCACCACTAAAAAAGTAGCACTTGATCAAGAAGTATTATAATTTTTCATTTCTTTATCGAGGTGATTGCTGTCAAACTTAAAACTAACAAAGCATGGAACATTTAATTTTAATTTTTACCAAAACAAAATATGGGTGTGTTTTGTATGACAACTTGACGTGGAAATAAAGAAGGAAGGAGCATTGAAACAAGAGATAGAAATTCAATTATTGAAAATAAGAAACTTGCATGTTTTTCATTAGTAATCTATATATTATCACAGCCTTTTAAACAATGATCTTTATTGCTATGGACTTCATGTATAATCTAAAGGTATTTTCCTATAACCGAAGGTAAGTAGGTAAAGTAAGTTAACCATGTCAAACCAGATATACATTATATTGTAATGCCTCCTAATGAAATCCTAGCTAGCTAACATGTCCGAATCCCCTATACCTACAATCTTAACTATTATTATTTTTTTCAGTCTTATAATTGATACAATCCCCCCTCCCTGATTCCACACAATTTACCTCAGCATCCCATCTTATAAATTATCCATTAGACCCAAAAAAAACTTATAATCATCAAGTGAGCCGTGACCTCTTGCTAATCCCTGGCAAATTGGGCCTGTCAATGACTACCTTCAAAGCTCTTCTTAGCATTCCAATCCCTTCATTGCCACCACTCAGCCCTTGAACCCACAACACACTTTTAGTCCTTCCACCTAGTGTTACCATCTCAAACTTCACCACCCTCCCTTTCATAGACCTCAGTGTCCTTGCCACGGCTGATATCAACCCTGGCCTATCCTCACAGCTAAATGTGACCTTGACCAGCCCCTTGTCATCGTCACCATCACCGTTTTCTAAACTCAACTTGTCAGCCCCTCCTGGGAACACACAATCCTTACTGCTACCACCACAAACTCCTTCCAAATCCGAAACAGTCTTCCTCAACTCCCTCACTTGCCGAACTGTCTCTGCAAGCACGGTCGCCTTGTCCATCTATTGTTTGTAAAATTACCCAACAATAAGAAAAAAGGATTACAAAAAAAATTACAACTCTTCTGATAACATTTGTGCTAACAAATATTGTATTAATGACTCAATGACGGACCTATATGAAAATAATATTGTTCTAATCAAAATTTACCACTTCAGTAATTGTGAAAAAAATGTGTCCTAAAAATTATTTAATCTAATCACAATTTACCACTTTAATTTTTACGAGTTTTGATATTGCTAATAATGAAGATCGAAGAAACAGAGTTGATGAAATTACTATTTGTATGAATCTTTGTACTTACTTTGACTAAGTTCGGGAGGATATCACGTAGAGTGGCGTATTGACCATTGATTCGCATCCTACGTCTCCTCTCTGCCTCACTGTGTTTCTTTGCAGCGATTTGTTTGGCCTCAGCTTTTGATTTTGGTTTAGAGAATGAATATTTATGGCTGATGGTATTGGTTGAGGTAACTCCTTGAGGGAACCTATTTTGTATTGTACACGTTCCTGACTTATAGTAACGCTGAAATTGTTGCATATCTCGTTCTAACTACACGTATATAATGAAGAAATGAAGCAAGCTAGTTAATATAAGATCACCCAAAACAAAAACAAAAAAACGGTGCACACATAAACCCGAAAAGGAAATGTTACCTGTCGTAGTAAAACCATGAAGAGAGATCTAAAGAAATTTGCCTTTACAAATGAACTTTGAGGGAGGAGATTTGCCTTTTTTAGAAGTGTTGTTTGAGATTGAGAGATTAAATTGCTAATTGTAATATATATGGTGACATCTAAAGTCAAGCTAATAATCTTGTATATATTTGTAATTAATTTAGGTAGATTTTGAGTATCAAACCTAGTAATTGGGATTTAATACCCTGGTTAATTTTATGCTTAAATTTAAGATCATGTAATCTTGTATGATCCGATTTTTTTCTTTAGGGAAAAATCTGAAAGCGGATTTTAATCTTACAACATTAAATTATGATATTGGAAGGGGATTTCAAGGTATTCCTTTTACTTTTTCTCAAGACTTTTTCTTTCTTTCTTTCTTTTTTAAGCATCTCAAGATTATGCATATAGCAAGCTGACATTGTAGTTCCAGCCAATAAGAAAAAGACAGTCCATTAAAAAAATCATGACATCATCTTGCCTGACATGTCAACCCAATAATTCTAACTCTTCTAACATCAGTTAACTCGTTAAAGCCAATTCAATTTCTTTTTCTAAATTTTAGATTTGAATTGAGTAGGCAGATCTTTAAAACTCTTGGGAATATAAAAACTCTCTGTTTTTTAATTTTTCCAGTTTTACCTTTGAATCTGGCAATTGGCAAATATATTTCCTGGATGAGTACTTTGCTCGTCCACCAGAACACCCAACCCCACCAACTCCGATGGGGACCTCTCCTTCAGCTTCCGCTCATCCTCACCCAAAATGTTCAATCGCAAATCGCCCTATCCCTCTCTTCCTACTGCAGCAGCCTCTCGGGCTACTTCTTCATCTCAGCCTCCATCACTAGGAATTTTAGGAACGAGTTTTTTATTTTTATTTTTAATTTATATATATATATATATAGACTTCCACCTATTTCTGAGTACTAGTGCTTTAATGGTCAAACCAAACCTTCTTTGCCCCGATTTGTTTCGTTTTGCTTTCACCTTCTAACGCTCACAGAACTGACGGAATTAAGGGGATGTTAGATTAAGCCAGACATGGTGGGTGATGTGGCAAGTAATATGATGTCATCAATTTTTAACAATCTGTCTTCATCTCATTGGTTGGGACTACAAGATCAGCTTGTTGACCTTGTAGTCCTGGACTACATAAAAATTTTCCTCAGGAGAGTATACAATAATGTCGTATGTGCGCCTTCCTCTCATATAATAGTGAGCAATACTAATTAAAGTTTCTTATCATTTATGGGGGCACCATTGTTTTTATTTATTATTTATTTATTTATTATTATTATTATTATCAATACCAGTAACAAATGTATGGGGCAACAAACTTATTGTCGAGGTCGTGACTCTTAGTTTTTCTCCAAAACATTTCTTGAAGTTTATGTTTATACACACACAAATATTATGCAAACTCCCTTTTTTTCTTTTCTTTTTTCTTTTTTGATGAACTATGCAAACTCTCTTTATATTATTTTTAGGAATTTCCTTTTATATTAGTTATATAGTTATTTACCATCTTCAATTCAATTCAATTAATTTTAGACTCATATATGATTTAATTTTTTGAAAAACTTAATCTTATACAACATGCATTCATTTTATAACTTAAAGTAAAAAATTACTTCGCTTAATAAAAATAAAAAATAAAAGATAAAAGAATGTTTTAGAAAATATTTTCTTATTGGATCAAAATATAGCCAACAGACCAAATTGGACCGAAATGAACCAAATAAGACCAAAACCGTGCAACGCATGAGGCTACTAGCTATTATTAGTTTTTATTTGAGTTTAGAGGTCTATAGCAACTTCTCACTGCGTCCAATCTTGTTGTATTTGTTCTGTTATGCACAAAAGCATATTATAACACAAGGTTTGAATTACAATTATTCATACAACATTAATTCACAATAGATTCTGCGTTTTGGACTAGAGTTTACCAAACTTTTAATGAGATCCAGAATTTCAAACATAGAAACTATGTCGTCTCTATCGTACCCAAGTGTGTTGTTGAAAAAAGCCGTTGCAAACGCTAAACTTTGAGACTCTACCAAAAACAAATTTTGATTGCACTGGGACTTGGATCACGAGACAGAGCTAGGAATTTGATTTAAAACTACTGTTAAGATGTTATCATTTTTCTTTAGACTAAGTTTAGGGAGAGAATATGGAGAACAGAGCATAGAGAGAATTGATGACATGCAATTATTATTAGGATTATTATTTTCACAAATAGATTTCTTAGAAATAAACCGTCTAAAAAGTGTAAAGAGGTGCAACTCATAACTCTTATAGAGTTATAGCAGATACAGCTTGAACGCATCTCATTAGTTATTTTTAAGTATTGCAATAATTATTAATGTAAAATAATTTTTATGGATTATTTTTATAATATTTAAATAAAGATTTCACAAATAGTTTTTCTTTGGCAACAATTTAAACAAAAGTAAATATAAAATATCAAAGATAAAAGGCAAAACTTAAATAGAATTCCATTGTGTAGCAATACACTAAGTAAGGTGCAATATATTCATTTCCTAGTTAATTTCAATGCTAAAATATTGTATTCATCCCTAAAACTTTGCATGAAGCTATTTTCATGTCATTACACTTTTGAAAAAAATTTAAAAAAAATTAGGGTAAACTACATATTTAGTCCTTAACTTTTACACTATATATTAATTTGATCCCTGACCTTTCAAATATGTCAATTTGGTCCCTAACCTTTTGGTATTATGTCAAAATGGTCCTTAGTGTTAAGTGATGGATGGAAAATGCTAATGTGTCTAACAGTCAAAATAAAATATTAATCATTTTGCCACATAGACTGCCATGTTAGCATAACCTTAAATAATCATTGAAAGATAAAAGAAAAACAATTCTCAATTAAATGAGAAAAGTAACACAGAACGTGAAGCAAAATTTGGGATAAAAATTTCAAAATCCCTAACCAGCAATTGTAGAAAAATTAGTTTGCTTTACATTTTGCTCCAGTGATTGATAATAGTGAGGCTCAACAGTGACCAGCAACACCGAGGGTGATGCCTGATATCAATGACAGACTGCAAAGACTGAAGCCAAGGGCTGACAATGTCGCCGATCTGCTAGTATAATATCTCCCTCTCAATTTGAGCTGAAACTGATTTTTGGTGTAATTTTAAACTTCTAGGCAAATCTACAGTATTAATTTTGTAGATTTATTGGTTTCACGCATTATGAAGAATAAATCATGGCGCGCAAAAAGTAAAGATTAATGATAAACAACCATTAATCTTTACTCTTGTTAAGTTCTACTAGTGAAGGGTTAATGAAGTTTGTTTATACCACAAAGTACATCTTATACATTGCTCAACCATTTTTAGCACTAATATTTATAAGAATCGCATAATAAGAACAATGATAGCTTACAATATACCAAGTTATTCTGTGTCTATCGCAAGAAAAAGGAGACCATAAAAGAAATTACAATGATTCAGGGACATGTTCAGCCCAGGTTTATACAATCTCTAAACCCAACAGGAAGAAAAGGAATTAGTTGAAATTAAAGCATTTGACCAAGAAGATTGAAAAAGTTATACCAAAAATAAAAATACCAGCTCAACCTAAAGTGATAAAAGCTTGAGAGAGAGAGAGAGAGAGAGAGAGATTATACCATTGAGCTTGATCGTTATCTAATCTTTGGACCAAAACGTAAAACAAACCAATTGTTCTACAATCGTGGATTAGGAATTTTGAAATTTTTATCCCAAATTTTGCTTTGCGTTGTGTTACTTTTCCTCACATATCTAGGAATTGTTTTTATTTTATCTTTCAATGATTATTTAAAGTTATGCTAACATAGCAGTCTATGTGGCAAAAATCATAATATTTTATTTTGATTGTTAGACATGTCAGCATTTTCTATCTATCACTTATCATTTTCCATTTGTCATTTAACAATAAGGATCATTTTGACACAATACCAAAATGTTAAAGACCAAATTGACACATTTGAAAAGTCAGAAACCAAATCGACATATAGCGTAAATGTTAGAGACTAAATATGTAATAAACCCAAAAAATTAATTTTTTATCTATAAACTATTGAAATAACATCTCCACGAGAGTCATCCAATGTTCAAATCCCCTCATCTCCAACTATTAAATTGTTAAAAAATAAAATAAAAAAATAAAAAATCAAACTATCATATTTCGTAATATTGAGTATCCTTTATTTCTAATAGTATAGCATTTAATTTAACTAAAGTTGAGTCCCCCAAATATTACACAATAAGTACCATACAGAAACATAACATAATTTAAACAAAATATTTCAAAATGCACTGCATGTCATGCGAATTAGTAGTTAATAATTGTGTGAGAAGTGAGGAATATGACTCTTCTGATTCCACATCAATCTTTCTTCAATTCAGGCAATTCGCTCCATATACCTCCACCAGCGCTAAGCCATAAGAAAATTAGGATCATTAAGAATTTATTATATTAAAAAATATATATGACACTGACTCCACTTTCTAGCCCGTAGGTTTGCATCTTCACAAAAAAAATCCATAAATTTTCTTGAACCAGCAAACCCTAATTAAAAGGTATTTGATTTTATCGTTAGGGAAAAAATTCTACCACCCAACAAGTACATTAAGTTAGGTTTAAAAGGATCAAGTATGGAGATTCTTGTGGGAAAATCTTAAAGTTACTGTGATGTCTTTCAATATACATGTGTAATGGATTTGTTTAAATTGTAAGACTTACCTAAGGTCCTCAGCCAACTCCCCCAATGTCATAGACTTTACTGCCTCTCCTTTCATGTGATATACACGATGAACAGCTGCCCTGTTAAAAAAAATGTTTTCATTAGAATGAAAAAAATATTGAAACAACAATATTTATTCAGATCGATTCTGAATAAGTACCAAAATGCCAAAAAGGAACACTGTCAATGCAAAATATATATAATAGAAGTTGTGGGGGGAAAAGCCCAACCATATGTAGTGGGCCTAAAGTCCAATTTGAAGGTTATTGTATGTCCGAAGATGCCAAAATTGTTGAGGGGTACTTCGCACGAAAGAAAGATATTTGGGAGCGAAGAAGATCCGTCCAAAAAGAGCATCAGTGTTCCGAAGAGATCATTCTCCTTGAATGTAAAAATTCTTGGTCATATAAATATCTGGGGGGTTCGAATGAGTTTACTAATGACTTCAGCAGTTTAGATAAGCTTTGGACATGCCTGGAGATAAGAAGGATGGGGAAATATCTAAAAGGGAAAGTTGCTACCACCGTATTAAATGCACTGCAGCAACTTTTATGGCTGCATTTATGTAGAGAAGACCCCTGAACAGTATAACCTCAGCTACCGCCACTCACAAAAAGCTGAGGAAGATACATGACATGACATGCATTCAAGTGGGGACTTAAATGAAGAACAAGTGGACGATGGGGATGATGGGGGAGGATGCTATATAAGGAAGAAGGGTTCCTAATGTTAGAGAGGGGAAAGAAAAAGGAAAAAAGAGAAAGGTTTTACTGTAACCTTAAGAATTGTTACCAGTATTCAATTTATCATAAATCTCTTCGGACTTCAACTTATTTGATCTTTATGTATATTGTTATGTTGGTTTATGCTTGGATGTTGTGATCAATCGTTGTGAGCTCCGCAATCAACCTAGCTCTATCATCCATACTCTACAAATTTATTGTTTTAGGATTGGGCCACAAATCCTAACCCTACAGAAGTCATACAATATCAACAACCCAATAGGCATAAAAAGATGTAAATTCCATAAACGTGTTTCCGTCTTGTGACATAGATAAGCTTAACAAAGTATGCAACATTTTAGGATAATGTACTTTGGGTATGATTGTATTGATTAGCAATTCATTGGGCCTTCAAAACCTTAATGTAGTGTGGGTCCAAAGAACCCTACCTTAGTAAGATTCCACGTCAACACACACGCAAGTGCGTGCAAATTAAAACCATCACATAAATAAAAGAGACTAAAATACGAATTAGTTGCCCTTAGTTTACAAGATTTGAATTCTTTCCATTTAAAGCCCATGATTCAAAGTTAAATAAATCAAAGATCTAGAATTTGCCAGCTCATTAACTCTAGTTTAGTTTAACTTCAATTAAATTTTACTACAGATGAATTTTAAATGAGTTCATAAAATCTTGACCCTAAATTTATTCATCTTTGAATCATCACCATTAAATAGATATTCTCCATTTCACTTTGAAATTGACAAGATCCAAATCCTAGTTTACATGTGGTCTCATTAGTCCTATATTTTTTATTTGATCTTTGTCTTGTTATAACCATGAATTTCATTCTAATCTAATTGATATGAGAACCAATTTCATTTTAAAAAATGTGTTTTTAACTTTCATTCAAACTACCCTAGACCATCAATGCAGCAGATTTGACAACTTTCCTCATAAAATCACGAACTAGGTTGAATTGACCAAATTTTCATGTGGGAGTTTTTATATACCTACTACATGTCATATAACATTTCTAAACAAGCCATTTCTCAATTGTTATCACAATAATTTCCAGCAAATTCTATTATGTAACAGAATCATCTACAATCCCTAATTTTGTTTAATTCCACTTAAATGCATGAAATCAAATTTTTAATTCTATACATGCAAGCTCCACCTTAGAAATTTAACATATCCATACTAATTTCACACAAAAAAAGACTGTACCCCTTTTCATATCTCAATTGAACTAAAGCTCAACTCAATTTTTAAATTACCAACACAACTCATACAAATTTTAGAATCATAGTTACCATACTTATATATATATATATATATATCCTAGTTGCATTTACCACCACATAGTATGCATTTGGCAGTTGCTTTGTTTCTAAAAGCTTTTTGCCTTCTGTCTCAGCTTCTTTGCAAATAATCTAACGTCTAGCTTTTAAAAAATAAACTAACTTTCAGCTTTTGTCACACATTTAACATAAAAAATACCAAAAACTATTTATCTCTTGATAAAGAGCATACAAATAAGCTACCGGAAAAAAAAAAATTTCCCAATCAGATATGTAGTCAATCAAACTTTACATTTAAGCACTTAGCTTTTCAATTAACACACACACACACACATTTACTTACTCAGGCCATTTAAAACTTCCACTTATTCTTACAATAGGATAACTTAGTTTAACTTAAGGTCCTAAATGTAAAATGGGGCAGGGCACCACATGTGGGGTCAGGTTAGACCCACAGATTGGTCAGTTTTTTATGAAGAAAAAATCAATAAAAATTCAAAAAATACAGCCATCTACACAGTGTTTGCTAACTTTACTGAACCTGTATTACAATTACATGTACAGCAGTAGTTGGTCAGTTATACTTATTTCAAATTAAGTATAACTGAACAACTAGCTAAATTGATGCAGAATATTATGCAGAAGGGACCGTGAGTAGATAAATTAGTACTGGGTTCAAATGTAGTAAGTACATACTCAGATGGTTTGTCTCGTCGTCCAGGAAACATGAATTATCAAGATGCAACATGTATTCGCATTATAGAACCAACAAAATTTTAATAAATATATATATATATATCCAAAAACCCAATAGCACTTACCATTTATCCAACAATGTAATCACTGGATGCGAAAGACTATAGCCAATTACTACATAAATCACTACAACAAAGAGGAATTGGGGTTAGGGTATACGGTATAGGGTATAGGGAACGAAGAAAACAAAAGCAAAATCCAATTACATGAAATAAAAATAAATAAGCACAATCGATTAACATAAATTCTTACCTAGCCTTAGATTGATGATGGGTGCAGCCGCCATTATAATGCAGTTTCCAAAGATCGATCGTAACTCTGAAAAGAGAGGTGTACACGTATTTATATATATATATATATATATTTTTTTTTTTGTGCGTGTATTTATATAGGGGATTAAATGTTTTTATGCAGAATATTATGCACTCCTCTAATAGTACTATCTCAAGAAAACACTTCTAAAAAAGGCAAATCTCCTTCCTCAAAGCTCATTTGTAAAGGAAAATTTCTTTAGATCTCTCTTCATGGTTTTACTGCGACAAGTAACATTTCCTTTATGGGTTTATGTGTGCTCCATTTTTTTTTTTTTTTTTTTTTTGTGATCTTATATTAGTTTGCTTCATTTCTTGATTATATACGTGGAGTTAGAACAAGACATGCAACAATTTCAGCATTACTATAAGTCAGGAACATGTACAATACAAAATAGGTTCCCTCAAGGAGTTACATCAACCAATACCATCAACCATAAATATTCATTCTCTAAACCAAAATCAAAAGCTGAGGCCATACAAGTTGCTGCAAAGAAACACAGTGAGGCAGAGAGAAGACGTAGGATGCGAATCAATGGTCAATATACCACCACTCTACGTGATATCCTCCCAAACTTAGTCAAAGTAAGTACAAAGATTCATACAAATAGTAACTCCAACTCTGTTTCTTCAATCTTCGTTATTAGCATCAAAACTTGTGAAAATTAAAGTGGTAAATTGTGATTAGTGTAAGTAATTTTTAGGAAACAATTTTTTCACAATTACTGTAGTGGTAGATTGTGATTAGAGTAATATTATTTTCATATAAGTTCGTCATTGAGTCATTAACACAATATTTATTAGCACCAATCTCATGTTATCACAAGAGTTGTAATTTTTTATGTAATCCTTTTTTTCTTATTGTTGAGTAATTTTACAAACAATAGATGGACAAGGCGACCGTGCTTGCAGAGATGGTCCAACAAGTGAGGGAGTTGAGGAAGACTTTCAGATTTGGAAGGAGTTTGTGGTGGCAGCAGTAAGGATTGTGTGTTCCCTGGAGGGGCTGACAAGTTGAGTTTGGAAAACGGTGATGGTGACGATGACGATGACAAAGGGCTGGTCAAGGTCACATTTAGCTGTGAGAATAGGCCGGGGTTGATATCAGCCGTGGCAAGGACACTGAGGTCTATGAAAGGGAGGGTCACTACAAAAAAAAAGGGCTATAGCCGCATTTGAAAAATGCAGCTATAGACTCTAAAAATGCAGCTATAGCCTATAGCTGCGTTTTTATAGCCGCGTTTCCAAACACAGCCTATCCGGCGTGACTATAGCCCCCTGCGGGACCTAGAGCTGTGTTTTATACACCCTAGAGCTGCGTTTTCCCACAACCCATAAGCTGAATCCTATAGCTGCGTTTTTGTAAAAAATGCAGCTATAGACCCTCTTTGGGCTGCATTTAAAACACAGCTGTAGGCTCAAACCTATAGCTGCATTTTCTAAAACGCAGCTTTAGGCTGCCCTGTAGCTGCGTTTTCCAAACCCAGCTAAAGCCTCTGATATGGGTTTTGTTCACAGCTGCATTTATAAAAACGTGGCTATAAACATTTTTTTCCCTTGCTAAATTTCAAATTCTTGCCCAAATTTGCATGAAAAAATACAAAACAAGTTCCCAACAGATACTTAATATATACTAAATTTTTTGAAGTTCATTGCCAAAATTTTGCTAGTTCCCAACAAAAAATATATCAGTTTGTAAGTTCTACTGACAAAAGATCCTATACATCACAAAAAATCTTTACAAGGAGTTTTTTACATTCTAATTGCATGAAGAAGTATAGCCATAGCCAGCAAGCAACAACAACACTTCCCAACTGACCTCAAAGTTCTAGTCTTGCCATGCCTGCCATCACTTCGATCCCTACAGTAAGCTTGCTCCCTGCAGAAATTTAAGGTTCAAGTCCATAAAGAACAAAATTTGAGACCAAAAAACACAAGTAGCAAACCATTTTCCTACACTCACAAAGTTAAAAAGAACCATTTTTCACAAACAAACACAAGTAGCAAACCATCTTATGCTTTGTAATCACTTGTTTGAACTCTTGGATATATTTTACATAATAAATTAAGCTCATGTTCCATACCTATCTCACAAGTATATGTGTTTAGTTATAATTGGTGCATAATAGAATTGATAACGATTAGACCTAGATGAAAGTGATGTTAGATGTATAAATTAGTAAACGTGCCATATCGTACAATTTTAAAATCAGGACCAGCTAAGAAAAAGCAATAAAAACTACAACTTATTTTCCACAAAGTTATCCGACTTCCCTCCCTCCAGATTGTCTTAAAACACTCACTCGTACGCAGCACTTACCATGCAACATGAATTCAGTAGGAAGGATAAAACTAATAGTCAAACCAAGAAAATGCTCTATTACAATCTAGCTAGAACAAATTAAATCGGGCTTCTAAGTTCTAACACGACTTGGAACTCCTAGAGAATCTGTAAGTCAAAATTTTTCAATTGATTAAAAATTTAAAAGAATGGTTTATATTCATCCAAATCTAGATATTTGTCGCCAGCAAGCCAATCTCTAGATTCTCTAGAGTGTAGAGAATAGACAAGAATTAATTAAAGGGCACATGCACATGAGTACATCAGTATACACATAAAGGTAAGCTCACTCCCTTTTAATGAACTTGGTGATAGAGATACCCAAGCCACAAGTCGATATCAACTGAACCTAAACAGTAGCCTTGAAACTTGTTCCTCATGCAAAAGCCCTTACTCACCATGTTACAAATACGTGTCCAAAACTCACACCCTCCACCTCTCTATATATATTAAACCACAACTTTATTTCTCAACTTTTAGTTGGTTCCTTGAGCTCTTTAGCAAAATTGCCAAGCGCACGGTAAATTTTGCTAGAGAGCTTAAAGTTTTTTAAGCCCCTCCTCATTGCAAAGCTAGACAGACAGGCGCCTAAATATATCAAGTTCATATATTGCAAATCATGTCTATGAGCAACACCCATCTAGTAGCTCCATTAAGCAAAGGCACAGGTAATATTTCTTGCAACATAATCTGACTTTAACAGAAAACGGAATGCAGATTTTGCCTATTATTGTGTAAATATTTCTACTCAAAAAATATCAGAAAAGGAGAAAGAATGAACATCTTTAATTTAGATGCATCACTACCAAAGATCCACTCCATCTACGTAGGTATTACCCAAATTACATGTCCAAAAGCGATAAGTTTAAACAGTTCATTGGATTTCTTTTCGCCAAAATAACAGGAAATCATGTAATACACAAAGCAAACAGAAAGCAATGTTGTGTTCTTCTAAGAGAATCAGAAATCAAAACACCAAACACCATCCGTTTTACTTATAGTAAAAACTAAAAAGCGCATGTTTATGGATTAAAAATCTCACCCATCTATACGAAACCTTTCTCGAACATCAATGAGGTGTACACCTCATTGATTCTACAAAAGTGCATGTGGATCCCTTTTCAAGCCCCAAATAAAAAAGATTAATTAGTGTCTTACTCCATATACAAAAAATTATATTGAGTGTACATTTATTCTTCACATAAATTTCTATTACAAATTAGTACTAATTCTTCACATTATTTAGTACCTTCCTTTTGGTGCTAGCTACGTGGATAATCTTCATCTTTGAAATAGGCTCCTCCAGGTCCAGAATCTACAATTGTCCATACACCACAAAGCTATACAATTTTGGACCAGAAAAAAATAATGAAATGTCATATTTGCCAAATTCAGAAATTACCTTAATATAATCGAAGACGAACTCAAAGCGAGAACACTTGCTGCCCTTATTAGACGGACTTCGCAGCATAATAAAGGACGACAAGACATCCAATGCCCTTTCATAAGAACTCACTGAACATCAACAACCACATAAAAAAAAGAAGCAATGGGTATGTTTTTCATATATCAAACACACATATTTATCAGATAAAAGACACCATGTCATAGAAATACCCAAAATTGAAACCCTAAACCAAAAATCAAAACAAAAAAATTTTAAAAACTTACACACACACACACACACACACACAAATATTATTCAAAAAAAAAAAAAACTTTAATTAAAGTATAAGGAGATTTTTGGCGGGCAGGGGGTAGGGCACTCCACCTACATGAAAATATGTGGTTTGATAAAATCACATAATACAAATGAATTTGCATCTGAGAATTAAGACCCACTGTCATACAAGCTAGATCCCACCCTCTGTGTCAGCTGGTCAACACCTGTCCTAGAAACACTAAATGAATTAAGCGTATAGCTGACATTGAGAGAAATCAAGTTCTATCAAAGGAATAGATTGAAACCACTAAACTACTAAACTAGTCCTAGTAAATGGGCCAGACATAGGCCCATGCCACCAAGAGACCATATATCATGTGAGGTGCTACCGAGAGACCATGTATCATTAAATTCATTGGCTGTGTAGTGAGGGAAGACAGGGGACCATTTTATTATTTACTACTCTGATTTCTCTTCAAAAGGCACTTTTTAACATGCACACAAAAGTTGCAAAACAATGCATAAAAGAACTCTTCTCTACAAGAGAAATTCTTTTACTTTCTGACATTTGAGCAACCATGTTTAAAGCATGCACCTTCTCAAAAAAAATATATGTTTAAAGCATGCAAAGAGAGGAAGCAGGAAAAATATGCTTACTAGTAGTGATGGAATTAGTTAAAACCACACATATGGAGCCAGAAATATAAACATTGATTTGAAAGTTTTAAACCCATAATTACCAGCCAACCAACAAGAAGTGAGAGCTCTCCAATAGATGACAACAAAATTGATCCAAAAAATGACTTCAACCAAAAATAATATAATAAATCAAACAAGGAATTGATTATATTGATTTTATGCCATTCTCCCCTAACCTTTAGGAGAACCTGCGCAGATAAATAAATGCCATAATTTTTTTAAAAGTAAGCTGCAAAAATAACACTTGTAGTCTATACGTTTACATATTTATGTACCATCATCATCCACAAAATTAATTTTTAATCAAAGTAATAAATAATACAATTCCTATAAAACAAAAAACAAAAAAACACATTGACACCATTTGGGTAACCAAAATGTTTGAGGTAATATGAACTTTTAAGTGCTTGGTTGTCTGTTGGTTTAAAAGTTTGGAAATAATTTGTATTTGTTAATAGTAGAGATTAATATTGCAGTTATAGCCCATTGTTATGTACTAAATTCAGGAAAACAAAGGAACGCAAAGGACACAAAAAATTTCTCGAATTTTTTCATAAGTACTGACGTGCAGAGCAAACCCAATACTTAAACCTGTTCCTCCACGAGCAAAAAATAACCACAACAATTTCCATACCTCTTATGAACTTACAAAGCAATCACCCAAAAACACATTCAATCACAAAAGCAGAGCAAACCCAGAGCAAACCCTTGAACCCACAACACACTTTTAGTCCTTCCACCTAGTGTTACATCTCAAACTTCACCACCCACTACAAAAAACGCGCAGTGGGGCTGCGTTTTTCAAAAACGCAGCTTCAGGGTACTGTTTAAGCTGCGTTTTTCATAAACGCAGCTTCAGAGTACTGTTTGAGCAGCGTTTTTTAAACGCAGCTCTAGGATATATTAAAAAAAGAAAAAAAAAATCTCCGGATAGGTCTAAAGCTGTGTTTTCTTTAGTAAACGCAGCTATATATCCAGTGGTGGAGCTGCGTTTTTCTAAAACGCTGCTCAAACAGTACTCTGAAGCTGCGTTTATGAAAAACGCAGCTTAAACAGTACCCTGAAGCTGCGTTTTTGAAAAACGCAGCTCCAAAACGCAGCCCCACTGCGCGTTTTTTGTAGTGGGTGGTGAAGTTTGAGATGTAACACTAAAAAAGAAAAAAAAAATCTCCGGATAGGTCTAAAGCTGTGTTTTCTTTAGTAAACGCAGCTATATATCCAGTGGTGGAGCTGCGTTTAAAAAACGCTGCTCAAACAGTACTCTGAAGCTGCGTTTATGAAAAACGCAGCTTAAACAGTACCCTGAAGCTGCGTTTTTGAAAAACGCAGCTCCAAAACGCAGCCCCACTGCGCGTTTTTTGTAGTGGGTGGTGAAGTTTGAGATGTAACACTAGGTGGAAGGACTAAAAGTGTGTTGTGGGTTCAAGGGCTGAGTGGTGGCAATGAAGGGATTGGAATGCTAAGAAGAGCTTTGAAGGCAGTCATCTATGAAGCATGGGTGTGTTTCGGGACTCGAGCGCGAGTGTGGGTGCGGGTGCGGGTGCGGGACTTGGTAATTTTTGAAAAAGGTAGATGCGGGTGCAGCGGGACTCGGCAATTAAAAAATTATTTTTAATATTTTTATTTATATTTTTAATATATTACTAAGTATACTTTTTTTATATAATAATAATAGAAAACTCATAATAATAATAATAATAATAATAATAATAAATAAATAAATAAATAAATAAATAAATAGATAATAATAAGTACAATAAACAAAACAAAAAAAGAAAAAAGAAAAAGAAAAAGAGGTGGCTCTCACAGTCTCACGAGTAGCTTCCCATTAAAAAAAGAAAAAAAAAGAAAAAAAAGAAAGGAAAATGTGACTCTCACGTGTTGGGTCAAAGAGGCACAAAAAACCAAAGAGCCTTTTAAGTGTTCTTATCAAAAAGAGAATCAGAAGTACCAAAACTCTTCCCCAAAAAAAACTGATTAGAACAAATCAGTAGTCAGTACTCACTACTCACTCAAGAAGACGAATCAAAGAAGAGCACAAAGAAGCAAAGATACGATTTCAGTCCACCGGCGACAGCGGCCTATCAATATGTAGTCTAGCCCACCGGTATTTTCGGTTTAAGTTTTTTTTTTTTTTTTTTTTTTTTTTACTGGCTGGTTTCCTTTTTCCGATCGAAAAACACCAATATTCGGCCAATAAGGTGCAAATCGGCCCGATTCAGCGCGAATCTGGCCGAGTCTCAGCCGTGTCAGCGCGCGTCGGGGAAAAAAAAAAAAAAAAACCACGTGGCAGGACGCGGCCCTACGCGGCACCGATGTGCGGTCAGCGGCATCCCTCGCACGTTGCCACGTTGGACGCGGGTGCGGCGCCTCTAGAGCTGCGTCCGTGCATCCCAGGTAGTCATTGACAGGCTCAATTTGCCAGGGATTAGCAAGAGGTCACAACTCACTTGATGATTATAAGTTTTTTGGGTCTAATGGAACATTTATAAGATGGGATTCTGAGGTAAATTGTGTGAAATCAGGGGGGGGGGGGATTGTATCAATTATAAGACTGAAAAAAATAATAATAGGTAAGATTGTAGGCATAGGGGATTCGGACACGGTAGCTAGCTATAGGATTTCATTAGGAGGCATTATAATGTGTATCTGGTTAGACATGGTTTAACTTACAATATACTTACCTTCGGTTACAGGAAAATACCTTTAGATTATACATGAAGCCCATAGCTAGATTCATTGTTTAAAAGGCTGTGATAATAGATTACTAATGAAAAATATGCTAGGTTCTTATTTTCAATATTTGAATTTTTATCTCTTGTTTCAATCCTCCTTCCTTCTTTATTTCAACATGAAGTATTGTCATACAAAACGCAACCATATTTTGTTTTGGTAAAAATTAAAATTAAATGTTCCATGCTTTGTTAATTTTAAGTTTGATAGAAATCACCTTGATAAAGAATTGAAAAATTATATTACTAATAGAGGAGTGCCCGTATTTATATAGGAGATTAAGTGTTTTATCACTCTTATTATTAAATTGAGCAGAAAAATATATAAATATAAATATATTTAAAAAAAAAAAAAAAAAACCCAAAGATCAGTAACAATGTAACTCCTTAAAGGCAAACAACACTAATGACTAAACAACAATAGTAAAAACAATAAGGAGAGGGCCAGACAGAGACAAACCTGTAAAGCAAGATAGAGAGAAAGGGACACAGCAAGTCGGCAAGAGAAAATAATATAGAGTAAGAAATAGACCTGTAAGTTGAGACAAAGCAAAAACATTTAAAAATCAGCCAAAAGAAAACTAAGAAATCAACAAAGCAAAAGTTAAACATCGATCCACCACGGCAAGAGAGATAAGCAAATAGAGCAAGAGAGATAAGCCAGAAAAAGAGAAATAGAGCAAGAGAAAGAAACCCAAGTACCTACACCTAACACCGGAAGAGAGAAGCACCAGAGTAAGAAAGAGACCTGTGGTTGAGACAACACAAAATCATTTATAAAAAATCAGTAAAAAGAAAACTAAGAAATCGACAAAGCAAAATATAAATACTGATCCACCACGGTAATAGAGATAAACAGAGTGAGTTAGAGAGAGAGAAGTGAGAGAGAGAGAAATAGAATGGGAGAGAGAGAGAGAGAGAACATTGAGAAATTTTACCTAACACCGGAAAGATAGAACCACCGCTGAGAAAAGGTTTTAGGCTTTGTGTATAGGAAGAGCTAGTTATTTTTTAAAAAAATTATTAATTATATAATATATTTTAATTTTAAATATATATTAAATATATGGGTGGGTCGGGTCAGGTTTGGCGGGTTTGAAATTTTATGACCCGTACCCAACCTGATCCACTATCAAAATATTAACTATACAATAAAATAATATAAAAATTGACTTTTCCCTCTTCTCTCTAACCGGTCTCTCTTCCTATCTCTCTCTCTCAGCCACCCACCTGCCAACAACCCAATGCACCACCCACAACAGATACAGACCCAATTCTCAAACAAATGCCACCCACTATCACCCTAAACCCCCAAATCAACCAAACAAACCAATAGCACCGCCACCACGACACCACAATCAACAAACACCACCAACCACAAACCCATGCGAACAAATCAAAACAATCACATACCCATTCCTCAAACCTCAAACTTCGATCATCATTGCTGTAGGAACACCATCTTCAGACCTCAAACTCCAATCGAAGATGCTGTAGCTTCTAACAAAAGCATTACTATTGAATATGAATATTAATTGCATAAGGTAATCAGGTATTTATAGATAAATTAATCGAATCAGGTATGTATAAGGTATGTAATCATTCCCTACCCATGGCCATCCTTGAATAACCCACCTCTGAATACTTACCTAAATCTCATTAACTATAAACTTGCAAGTGTATGTAATCATTCACAAAAAATTTCATTTGAAAATTCCCATTCAATCATTCAATGGCATATAAAAAAAACATCCTAATAAAATGTAATAGCATATAAGAAAGAAAAACTTCCTAGGGAAGCACAAAGGCCACACAATTTACATAAATTTGTCCAGCTATGGTTGCCACCTAGTCATCAAATAACCAAGTGACAAAACCATGCATGATCTTCTGCAAGCCACCATATTTCTTCTTCTCCTGACTTTTCTTCACATACTCGAAAACTAGTTTGTTAGTGGCTGCCAAAATAGCATCCATTTTCCTCCCCACTTCTGGATTAGGTGGCTCCTTGAAAATGAGCATAGAAAGCTTTGAAACTTCCACAGTAAGCTTTGCTATTTCATCTCCAAGACTGGAGTGTACATTGGTCACATTGCCCGACAACACAGTCACAATCTCATGCACATTGGTTACATTGCCCAACAACATAGTCACAATTTCTTGCACATTGGTCACCTTTTCTTCCAATCGTCGACCACTCATGTGAGAATCAATCCCAATCACAGGTTCAAGAACAAGTCCGATTGGCTTAAATCCACTAGATAAGTCATGCTTAGCAAAATCAACAATGGCAGTCTTGCTTTGCAAAATGAGATTTTCAGCCTTCTGCATCACTGCAACCCTTTCAGCTTCAAATTTGTCCAAATGTTTAATTATATGATGGAACACATTATTGTGTAAAAAATTAAACAATAATGCATCTCATCGAATAATTAAACATTTGGACAAATTTGAAGCTGAAAGGGTTGCAATGATGCAGAAGGTTGAAAATCTCATTTTGCAAAGCAAGACTGCCATTGTTGATTTTGCTAAGCACGAGTTATCTAGTTGATTTAAGCCAATCGGACTTGTTTTTGGAGCTATGATTGAGATTGATTCTCACAAGAGTGGTCGACGATTGGAAGAAAAGGTGACCAATGTGCATGAGATTGTGACTGTGTTGTCGAGCAATGTGACCAATGTGCATGAGATTGTGATTGTGTTGTCAAGCAATGTGACCAATGTGCACTCCAGTCTTGGAGATGAAATAGCAAAGCTTACTGTGGAAGTTTTGAAGCTCTCTATGCTCATTTCCAAGGAGCCACCTAATCTAGAAGTGGGGAGGAAAATGGATGCTCATCATTTAATTTTTTACAAAAGCACGTAAACCTACACAATAACAACACCATTTAGTTACTATTCACCAAGAATACTATATATATCTTTCAGCAAATATACAAATACTATATTACAATTATTAAAAAAAAAAAAAAAAAAAAAAAAAAGATAAGCGTACATTGTACAGATGCACAATATGCAAAATATACAAAGACTTTTTTATGTTTACGTGCACAATTATATTTGCAATTATCAAAATATAGCAGCCCATCACACAAAATCCCCTCCCAAAGAACCAACATAACTTAACTGGAAAAAAATCTGTCGTAGAAACCAATTTTGAAATTTAATATGACTTTAGCATTCCACATGCCAGCATAAGGCAATGATATAACTAATAATTTGGCACATTTTAGAATCTGCGGAGAATATAAATTAGTATTACTTATTAATTGTATTAGTCTCTAGTTTCATAACAATACTAATGCCAAAACTTTTTGAATTCTGGTTTAGATGCCTTTGTTAAGTTTGCAGCTGAATTATTAATTATAATATTATCAACTTATTTTCTTATATTATGTGATGCACAGAAAATTATATTTTACTGCAGTTATATAATTTTATTTTACCGTATTTCAAAATGCACCAAATCATAAAGTAAAAAAAATGTAAAAGAAATACATGATTTGGAGTCGAAAAGAAAAACCGATGAAGTAACTGTTTTAAGGTAAAAAAAAAAAAGAAAAAAAAAAAAAAAAACCCTTGGGGATAGAGACAATCCCATAGAAAATCAATTATGAAGAAATGGTCAAAAATAGCAGGACGTACACAAAACCGTTGCACCTTAGATCCTCTATGCAATCCCTACCAGAGATCCACTTGCCTTCCTAAAACAATAGTCTTAGAACCTCTAAAATCCTTCAATAGTGGTTTCCTCTGCACAAACTATAACCTTTGCCATACTCCAAGACAACTACAAGCTATTATTAATAACTAAATAAAAGTCATCCCTAAGTTATTATAGACAAAAACAAGGAACTTATCCAGTTAACCCTACCAAACCCATCGCATATTTTCATCAAGGACTAATAATAGTACCCATTATTGAGTATTTGACTATGACATTAACCGAACATAAAACATCATCATCATCACCATTCCCCTTATAAAACTCCAACTCAACACTCTCATCATCTCCACTCTCCTTCATTTCCATTCCTTCGATTCCTCCCAATATTATTCCCCATAACCTTCTCTGTTTTCCCTCCCCACAGTTTTCACATTCATCCTCTTCCCTGCTTTATTAAAAAAAAAAGTCTAGCAAAACAGATTAATAAGCAAGATTCACCAAAAATACCACCCAAACAACAAGATTGAACCTATTCACAAAACTAAAGCAACCTACATAACACTCACTCATTGACAACCATTGCAGAAACTTTTCTTCACACTTCCTACATCAGATAACAAAAATTATATCATAAACTTTACCATGTCAACAACAAACTACACTGTAATTAGTTAATTACCCACCAAACTTTTCAACACTAGGAAGCAGCCCATCACACAAAATGCCCTCCCAAAGTCCCAACAACTACAAGCTACTAGTAATAACTTAATAAAAGGCATCCCTAAGTTGTTATAGACAAAAACAAGGAACTTACCCAGTTAACCGTACCAAACCCATCACATATTTTCATCGAGGACTAGTAATATTCAAAACCCACAACCTTACTTTTCTCTTTGAGGGACTGCTGCTTTGGTGGTTCTGAGGTTTGACCATAGTATGATCGAGTTAATGCCATTGATAGTTTCTTGTACAACAGGAGCCTAGAGGACACCGTTGGAGAGAGTTTTCAGAGAATGAAATGATCGAATAGAGAAAAATTTTGGGGAGCAAAAAACAGAGTAGAGAAACTTTTAGGGTTTAGGTTGAGAGAAATTTAGGGCTAGGCATGGGCACGAACCTGGGAAATTATGATTTGGGCCTGGGCACTTATGATTTGAGAAATTTAGAATCCTTTGAGATTTTTTTTTTTTCCCCAAAATTTAATTTTGTTTTTGTTAACAAAAAGTATATATATAAAAATAAAGCTACAAAGATTAAAAAAACAATTAACAAAGAATCCAAATAGAATGCATTTGAAAAGCAAAATCCAAATAATCATTCAATACGAGACTAGCTAGTATGGCATGCACGAATTTGTGGGCTCAAACAGGTCCACAAACCAAAATATAAATTATTAAGCACTAATTTTATTTAATATAATATTAGACATATTAATTTTAGAGTAATAATGAATGAGAAAGTGAATTCATGACTAACAAATGAGGATTAGAAATTTGAATACAAATTGAGAATAAGATTTAAATCAAACAAGTAAATAAAAGATAATTAGATAAGTGTTTAAGATTGAAACTAATGGCACATTTGGTAAATTGTAATAGACACTGTAATGTAATAGACATTCATATGACATAACTATTTGGTTATTTGGTTATATTTTTATTACAATGCATAATTATTCCTAATGAATATAGCTATTCTTCAAAATGAGGAATAACTATTCCTTATCAAAAGTACTGAATATCTATTTTTTCACCTTATGTAATAACTTTTTTTTAAAAAAATTTCCTAAAAAGCCATTAGTTGCCACATCTTCAAAAGGAAAGAAAATAAATTTTCCTTATTATTAATTATTAGCTCTATTTTGAACATCCTAAAATAAGTGTATTTTAGGAAATTTGACTTAAAAATGATTTAATTACACCTTCTTTTTATACTCTATTAAATTGTGGATACATATTCAGAATTTTATTCCTAAATGGTCACCCAACTAATGAATAGTAATATTTTTTACATTCCAACATAATGTATTCCTTGTAATACTTATTTATATTCCCATGTAGTAATCATTACAGGGTATCAAACGTGCCCTATAAGAAATAGCCCTTCAGTGTCCCTAATTTTTCAAAAAAATAAAGACCATATCCAACACAAGTTTGACACTCTAGGGAAGTTCATGCTTCCTAGATACGAATTACAATGTTCTCTTAAAAGAATTTTATACATATCAACGTTGAGAATTTTATACACCACATTCTATGGTATAACTTACATTATTATATAAGAATTTTTTTTATAAGCACTTTAAAGAAATAATATTTAGTTAAAGTATATATGTGATTTGAGTTTGCCTTGAGTCTTGACACATGTACCAACTCAAAGTTCCTAGCTCTATCTTGGCAACACAGATTTGAATGATAATAATAATAATATATTTTAATGTAGTATCACTTTTCAAATCAAAGACAAATATAGAAATTATGTGCGTTTTAATCATTGATGAAATAATTATTTTGATAGTGAGAAGTCATATTTGACGAGTTGTGATTTGTTTAAATTCTGAATTTTTTTTATAAAAAAATGTATTTTTTATATTAAAGATTATTAACATAAATTCTTTTAAAAAAATTAAATGGGTATATTAAAATAAACCATAGAAAACAAGCTAAATAGGTGAACATAGCCAATGTAACAAAAATACAATACAATCTGTCTCTGTACCATTAAAAATTAATAGATTTCTATAAGGTTTGACAAATTGACACATGTGCCGAAAAGAATGGGCAAAGACATTACATTGCGTTGCACCACCCACACTCAAACTAAGCGTAGCTTCAACTCATAGGTGAGTTATTGTGGGGCTTATAATATATATATATATATATATATATATATATTTTTTTTTTTTTGGATAATGGCTTATAATTTAAAAGTGCCAAAATTGGGAATAAACCCATTTTCCCAACTATATAGTTAGTAAGCACGGTTTTAAAAGTATATATTTTACTAACATCTCGAGTCTAAAAGGCTCGATTTTGGATTATAAATCGAGTCTTTGAGGGTCGGTTTTTATGTTCTGATCAGGTCTGAGTTGGCACTTCGTCCACCTGGAAATCGAGTCTTAGAAACTTGATTTATATATCGACGCTTAAATACTCGATTTGTTCTATAAAACGTTCAAACTGAAAATATGAAATTTTTTCAAGTGTTGGAGTACAAAACACAAACACAAATCAGCCACCATCAAATATAAGCACAGAGAAACCACTATCAAATACAACCCACAAATCAGAGCATTAATCCAACAACTTAGCAAAAATCCAACCAAATCCACCCCTAACAACCGCCTAAAATCCAAATGAAAAAAATAAAACCTCCAAAACCCATCAAATCAGAGAGAGAGAAAATCCAAGGAGAGAGAGCTCACCTCACCTCGCCAGGTTGATGCTTGGGTCGCGCAGCCTAGGTCGTGCTGCCTGGGTCGTGCATCCTAGGTCGCGTTGCCTAGGTCGCACAGCCTAGGTCGAGCTGCTTGGGTCACGTGGTGTGGGTCTGGCACAGTGGTGCGGTAGTGGCGTGGTCTAGCTGGATCAGGCAGCTGTGGGTTCTTTGGTTTTTGGTCTAATGAAAAGGTGGGGTGGGGTGGGGTGGGGTGAATGGTTTGTAGTGTAAGGAGGCTGAACATATAGGGTAAGCTTATAAATCGAGTCTCAAAG